>SWLB01000113.1:70000-79393 GCA_011114355.1 Carex littledalei | reverse complement strand
TTGAATAAACATTTATTTATTAAATGTCATTCATTGTCAATTAAATGTCATTAATGTCATTAATTCATTCTTAATTGCCATTATGGCTAATTAAGACCTTTAATGTCATTAATTCACAATTAATGTCATTTATTGTCTATTAATTATCATTAATGTCATTAATTCATTCTTAATTGCCATTATGGCTAATTAAGACCTTTAATGTCATTAATCCATAATTAACTATTCCTTAATATGTCCTAAATTTGAATGAGATCTAATATTACAGATTTTCCAAATAACCTTTGTGAAAATTAATATTTCAAGATGATGAGATCGAAAATCATAAAATTTCCAGTTTCGGTCTGCTGCGCACTTGTCAGTATTTTCTATGCTAAAAATTATATTTTTCGAATTAAAATTCAAGCCATATATTTATGAAAACTAGACTTAAGCACCTTTCTGGAAATATAAGGAATACAAAAAATTGTTTATTAGTTTGTAAGAAAATTACATTTCAATCTCGGATTCCTTTTCTGGAAAACAGATTGTAGTTGTCTCTGTAATTTTGTAATTTCAGAAAAATCCGTAATATTTTTGTATTGAAAAATTTAGTTTTCTGGAAACTAGACTTCATTATCTTTCCTATGATAATTTGTATACAAAAATCCATTCATCCAAACTCTAGATATTCAATTTGAATCTTAACAAAAACAGAAAACTGGAAACAGAAAAATCCAGTGCTGTACCCGTTTTGTTATTTTTGTTTACCTTAATAAAACAATCTAAACTCTCTGTTTTATTTTAGAATCTTCATCCTTACATCATAAACTAATGTAGGAATTTTTAGATTCACAAAAATCGTGATACAAAATTACCAAAATGATTTAATGCCTTAAAAACCAAAATTTGACAGATTTATGAACTAGAAACTTGAGAGATAGTTAACTAAATATTTGTGCATTTAACTTAGCACTAATTAAATATTCTAATTGTCACAAAATCAAGCCTTAGCTCTGATACCACTGTTGGGATTTCACGTGTATGCCTATGTGGTGAGAATTTAAAATTTTCCCATCACCACTTGGCTCAATACACAAAGGATCTTATTTTTACGACAAAAGCGAACAAGATTTCTTCAACAAACTAAAGTGTACTAATTAATATAAATTAATCTAATCTAATTTATTGCAAGAGAAATAATGGAAACCTTTACCTAAAGAGATTGTCAAATCTCTTAATGGAGAGAAGCCGGTTTCCCTTCTAGATCTCGTGTTCTTCTTGAAAACGCCTCTTAGTTCACCTTGAACCTAAACAACGAACTTACACACCTCTTAGATAGATGGATGTGAAGTTCAAGGCTTAGATCCAACCACCTAACAAGAAGAGATGAAAGCTTTCCTTGTACTTTTCGGCCTAGGAGCAAAACCCTCAAGGTTTCGGCCTAGAGAAGAGAGAAAGAGGAATTTCGGTCTTGAGAAAAAAAAATGGCTGCTCTTGTCAATATTTCGGCCAAGAGAATGAGCAGAATTTTTTCTCACTTATTTCCTTAATTAAACCCCTTAAAATAGGCAAGGGGTTAGGGCTATCATTTGTGTAAAGTTTGAACTATTTACACAATTGCCACTAGCTTTATTTAGCCATTTTATCATCTCTAATCTCATCTTGTGATTGGTTTAATAAATTAATTTATGAACAAATAATATTAATCATATTATTCAATTATGCAATATATTCTTATTATTCTTATAATGCATTCAAACATTATACCAAATAATATTTGCATAACTTCACAAATTTATTTATGATCTAAGCATGTCATATTATGACATTTTATTTTAGTATTTCATCTCATGTATTTTATCTAACACATCATTATGAAATATAAAATACTTGTTGTTTCTCTTCAGTTGGTGTGACCGTACAGAGGATCTATGTCATCTTGGCAATAATATAAAACTTTATATTATTGACTATAAGAGGTTCTATCATTACATTATAGTTATCCAAATGACATAGTAATCATTTACTCAATCCACTATTTCTGTGTCTATCCTTGTCACATGATATTATGAATAATATGCAAAATAGGATCGTGTCATTCTTGCATTATATTCTTTTCTTGGTCTCTCAAGTGAATTATAATTATAACTACATCAGTTATATTGCATGCAATATAATTTCACTTTACCAAGGGGCCCAGTAATATCATAACTCAAATTGAGGGACAATGATAATATTAACATATAGATTTCTCCCGCACAAGTTGTACACAACGAACTACTATTTTATTTCTATCATAAGATAGTATTTAAATAGTAATCACATTATATACTTCTCATGTGAAAAACCTACACATCTCATATCTAAGATTCCAAAGACACAATGGAAACATTAATGACACAAAACACAATCCATATAATGTTCCATTCATTTAGGTCATGTTCAATATATAAAATACATATTTATATATTCATGTTATTAAATGATAATGCTTTATCAACATTTATAGAACTTCAATGTACTTTAATCAACATGACAATCTTCCTCGGTAATTAATGTTCCTCTTTAATTACCACGATTGTGAACATATTTAGTGATTAAATGTTTCTCATCTTTGGAGTTCTATGGTTCAAGACCAAGAGCATCTTCTTGAACACTTCCAAAGATATAACATATAAATCTCAAGGAACATGAATAATAACATTCGTAATAAAATCATGAACAACATATAAATTATTATTAAAAACATAACTTTCAAAACACACATCCTTCATAGACGCCCCGCTCAAACACGGTTGTGCGGGGCGTCTCCCCGCTTAGACGCCCCGCTCAAACACGGTTGTGCGGGGCGTCTCCACGCTTAGACGCCCCGCTCAACCTTATTTCTGCGGGGCGTCCCACGCTTAGACGCCCCGCTCAACCCCATTTTGCGCGGGGCGTCTCCACGCTTAGACGCCCCGCTAGCGTGTTTTCAGAGGCGTCTCCACGCTTAGACGCCCCGCTCAACCCTATTTTGCACGGGGCGTCTCCACGCTTAGACGCCCCGCTCCACCGCGTTTCACCGCGTTTTGCGCGGGGCGTCACCACGCTTAGACGCCCCGCTAGCGTGTTTTGCAGGGGCGTCTCCACGCATAAACGCCCCGCTCAAACACGGTTGTGCGGGGCGTCTCCACGCTTAGATGCCCCGCTCAACCGTGTTTCTGCGGGGCGTCCCACGCTTAGACGCCCCGCTCAACCCTATTTTGCACGGGGCGTCTCCACGCTTAGACACCCCGCTCAAACACGTGTTTTTAAGCCGCCTTGGTCCGTGTTTGGGGTCTGTTCGGGTCATTTTTCAGCCGCCTTGGTCATTTTTCAGCCGCTCGGTCCGTCTTTTTCGTGTTTCGGGTCTGTTCGGGTCATTTTTAAGCCGCCTTGGTCCGTGTTTTTCCACCGCTTGGTCCGTGTTTTTCCCACCGCTTGTTCCGTGTTTTTCCCCCACTCAATCCGTGTTTTTCAGCCGCCTTGGTCCGTGTTTCGGGTCTGTTCGGGTCATTTTTAAGCCGCCTTGGTCATTTTTCAGCCGCTCAGTCCGTGTTTCGGGTCTGTTCGGGTCATTTTTAAGCCGCCTTGGTCCGTGTTTCGGGTCTGTTCGGGTCATTTTTAAGCCGCCTTGTTCATTTTTCAGCCGCTCGGTCCGTGTTTTTCGTGTTTCGGGTCTGTTCGGGTCATTTTTAAGCCGCCTTGATCATTTTTCGGCCGCTCGGTCCGTGTTTCGGGTCTGTTCGGGTCATTTTTAAGCCGCCTTGGTAATTTTTCAGCCGCTCGGTCCGTCTTTTTCGTGTTCGGGTCTGTTCGGGGTCATTTTTAAGCCGCCTTGGTCGGTGTTTTGGGTCTGTTCGGGTCATTTTTAAGCCGCCTTGGACATTTTTCAGCCGCTCGGTCCGTGTTTCGGGTCAGTTCGGGTCATTTTTAAGCCGCCTTGGTCATTTTTCAGCCGCTCGTTCCGTGTTTCGGGTCTGTTCGGGTCATTTTTAAGCCGCCTTGGTCATTTTTCAGCCGCTCGGTCCGTGTCTCGGGTCTGTTCGGGTCATTTTTAAGCCGCCTTGATCATTTTTCAGCCGCTCGGTCCGTGTTTCGGGTCTGTTCGGGTCATTTTTAAGCCGCCTTGGTCCGTGTTTTGGGTCTGTTCGGGTCATTTTTTAGCCGCCTTGGTCCTTTTTCAGCCGCTCGGTCCGTCTTTTTCGTGTTTCGGGTCTGTTCGGGTCATTTTTAAGCCGCCTTGGTCATTTTTCAGCCGCCTTGGTCCGTGTTTCGGGTCTGTTCGGGTCATTTTTAAGCCGCCTTGGTCATTTTTCAGCCGCTCGTTCCGTGTTTCGGGTCTGTTCGGGTCATTTTTAAGCCGCCTTGGTCCGTGTTTTGGGTCTGTTCGGGTCATTTTTTAGCCGCCTTGGTCCTTTTTCAGCCGCTCGGTCCGTCTTTTTCGTGTTTCGGGTCTGTTCGGGTCATTTTTAAGCCGCCTTGGTCCGTCTTTTTCGTGTTTCGGGTCTGTTCGGGTCATTTTTAAGCCGCCTTGGTCGGTGTTTTGGGTCTGTTCGGGTCATTTTTAAGCCGCCTTGGACATTTTTCAGCCGCTCGGTCCGTGTTTCGGGTCTGTTCGGGTCATTTTTAAGCCGCCTTGGTCATTTTTCAGCCGCTCGGTCCGTGTTTCGGGTCTGTTCGGGTCATTTTTAAGCCGCCTTGGTCCGTGTTTTGGGTCTGTTCGGGTCTTTTTTTAGCCGCCTTGGTCCTTTTTCAGCCGCTCGGTCCGTCTTTTTCGTGTTTCGGGTCTGTTCGGGTCATTTTTAAGCCGCCTTGGTCGGTGTTTTGGGTCTGTTCGGGTCATTTTTAAGCCGCCTTGGTCATTTTTCAGCCGCCTTGGTCCGTGTTTCGGGTCTGTTCGGGTCATTTTTAAGCCGCCTTGGTCATTTTTCAGCCGCTCGGTCCGTGTTTCGGGTCTGTTCGGGTCATTTTTAAGCCGCCTTGGTCCGTGTTTTGGGTCTGTTCGGGTCATTTTTTAGCCGCCTTGGTCCTTTTTTCAGCCGCTCGGTCCGTCTTTTTCGTGTTTCGGGTCTGTTCGGGTCATTTTTAAGCCGCCTTGGTCCGTGTTTTTCCCCCGCTGGGTCTGTGTTTTTCCCACCGCTTGTTCCATGTTTTTCCCCCGCTCAATCCGTGTTTTTCAGCCGCCTTGGTCCGTGTTTCGGGTCTGTTCGGGTCATTTTTAGGCCGCCTTGGTCCGTGTTTCGGGTCTGTTCGGGTCGTTTTTAAGCCGCCTCGGTCCGTGTTTTTCCCCCGCTTGGTCCGTGCTTTGCCCCCGCTTTTCGGGCCATGTACACCGCTTGGCATGTACATTCGGGCCATGTACACCACCGGCGTGTACATGAGGGGGGCGCCCCTTCCAAAATTCTCCTACCCCTAATAGGGAATATGCATTTTTACCCTCCAGCCACCCCCAGGGTTACCACCCCCTGGAAATCCCCAAGGTTCCCCCCCATTTTACGTGGATGCGCTGACGCTGAGGGCCAGCAGCACCGACGCTGAGCGCCAGCAGCACCGACGGAAGGCACCGACGGGGGCATGTACACCGACGGAAGGCACCGACGCACACCGCTTGGGCATGTACATGGCAGCACCGACGCTGAGGGCCAGCAACACCGACGGGGGCATGTACATGGGGGGCAACCGACGGAAGGCACCGACGCTGAGCGCCAGCGGCACCGACGGGGCATGTACACCCTTGGGCATGTACATGGGAACACCGACGCTGGGCGCCAGCAGCACCGACGCAGAGCGCCAGCAGCACCGACGGACAGCACCGACGGGGGCATGTACACCACCGGCGTGTACATGAGGGGGCACCCCTTTTGAAAATCTTGCCCCCCTAATAGGGAATATGCATTTTTTGGCTCTAGCCATGCCCAGGGTTACCACCCCCTGAAAATCCCCCATGTCAAAAAATTGGTGTTCCGCCGCTTTTTTACGTGATTTCACCCGTTTTCAACGCAAGTTGCCCCGATCCACCGATTTTACGTTCAAATTTTTTTCAAAATTCAAATTTTTTCAAATCGCCCGCAGCGCCGACGCTGGGCGCCAGCAGCACCGACGCTGGGCGCCAGCTGCACCGACGGAAGCACCGACGCTGGGCGCCAGCAGAACCGACGGGGGCATGTACACCCTTGGGCATGTACACGGACAGCACCGACGCTGGGCGCCAGCAGCACGGACAGCACCGACGGACAGCACCGACGGACAGCACCGCCTGGATCCGTGTTTCGGGTCTGTTCGGGTCATTTTTAAGCCGACTTGGTCCGTGTTTTTCCCCCGCTTGGTCCGTGCTTTGCCCCCGCTTTTTGGGGCCATGTACACCGCTTGGCATGTACATCCGGGCCATGTACACCACCGGCGTGTACATGAGGGGGGCGCCCCTTCCAAAATTCTCCTACCCCTAATAGGGAATATGCATTTTTACCCTCCAGCCACCCCCAGGGTTACCACCCCCTGGAAATCCCCAAGGTTCCCCCCCATTTTACGTGGATGCGCTGACGCTGAGGGCCAGCAGCACCGACGCTGAGGGCCAGCAGCACCGACGGAAGGCACCGACGGGGGCATGTACACCGACGGAAGGCACCGACGCACGCCCGTGTACACCGCTTGGGCATGTACATGGCAGCACCGACGCTGAGGGCCAGCAACACCGACGGAAGGCACCGACGGGGGCAAGTACATGGGGCAACCGACGGAAGGCACCGGCGGGGGCATGTCCACCCTTGAGCATGTACATGGGGGGCACCGACGGGGGCATGTACATGGGAACACTGACGCTAGGCGCCAGCAGCACCGACGCAGAGCGCCAGCAGCACCGACGGGGGCATGTACCCCGACGGAAGGCACCGACGGGGGCATGTACACCCTTGGGCATGTACATGGTGGCCACCCCCTTTTCAATTTTTTTTTTCAAGGCACCGACGCAAAGCGCCCGCAGCACCGACGGGGCACCGACGGGGCATGTACACCCTTGGGCATGTACATGGGAACACCGACGCTGGGCGCCAGCAGCACCGACGGACAGCACCGACGGGGGCATGTACCCCGACGGAAGGCACCGACGGAAGGCACCGACGCAAGGCACCGACGAAAGGCACCGACGAAAGGCACCGACGGGGGCATGTACACCCTTGGGCATGTACATGGTGGCCACCCCCTTTTCAATTTTTTTTTCAAGGCACCGACGCAAAGCGCCCGCAGCACCGACGGGGCACCGACGGGGCACCGACGGGGCACCGACGGGGCATGTACACCCTTGGGCATGTACATGGGAACACCGACGCTGGGCGCCAGCAGCACCGACGCAGAGCGCCAGCAGCACCGACGGACAGCACCGACGGGGGCATGTACACCACCGGCGTGTACATGAGGGGGCACCCCTTTTGAAAATCTTGCCCCCCTAATAGGGAATATGCATTTTTTGGCTCTAGCCATGCCCAGGGTTACCACCCCCTGAAAATCCCCCATGTCAAAACATTGGTGTTCCACCGCTTTTTTACGTGATTTCACCCGTTTTCAACGCAAGTTGCCCCGATCCACCGATTTTACGTTCAAATTTTTTTCAAAATTCAAAATTTTTCAAAAATCAAAAATTTTTCAAAAATCAAAATTTTTTTCAAAATTCAAATTTTTTTCAAAATTCAAATTTTTTTCAAAATTCAAATTTTTTTCAAAATTCAAATTTTTTCAAAATTCAAATTTTTTTCAAAATTCAAATTTTTTTCAAAATTCAAATTTTTTTCAAAATTCAAATTTTTTCAAAATTCAAATTTTTTCAAAATTCAAATTTTTTTCAAAATTCAAATTTTTTTCAAAATTCAAATTTTTTTCAAAATTCAAATTTTTTTCAAAATTCAAATTTTTTTCAAAATTCAAATTTTTTTCAAAATTCAAATTTTTTCAAAATTCAAATTTTTTTCAAAATTCAAATTTTTTCAAAATTCAAATTTTTTTCAAATTCAAATTTTTTTCAAAATTCAAATTTTTTTCCAAATTCAAATTTTTTTCAAATTTCAAATTTTTTTCAAAATTCAAATTTTTTTCAAAATTCAAATTTTTTTCAAAATTCAAATTTTTTTCAAAATTCAAATTTTTTTCAAAATTCAAATTTTTTTCAAATTTCAAATTTTTTCAAAATTCAAATTTTTTTCAAATTTCAAATTTTTTTCAAAATTCAAATTTTTTTCAAAATTCAAATTTTTTCAAAATTCAAATTTTTTTCAAAATTCAAATTTTTTTCAAAATTCAAATTTTTTTTCAAAATTCAAATTTTTTTCAAAATTCAAATTTTTTTCAAATTCAAATTTTTTCAAAATTCAAATTTTTTCAAATTCAAATTTTTTTCAAAATTCAAATTTTTTTCAAAATTCAAATTTTTATTCAATTTAAAATTCAAATTTTTTCAAATCGCCCGCAGCACCGACGGAAGCACCGACGCTGGGCGCCAGCAGAACCGACGGGAGCACCGACGGGGGCATGTACACCCTTGGGCATGTACATGGGAACACCGACGCTGGGCGCCCGCAGCACCGACGGGGGCATGTACCCCGACGAAAGGCACCGACGGGGGCATGTACACCCTTGGGCATGTACATGGTGGCCACCCCCTTTTCAATTTTTTTTTCAAGGCACCGACGCAAAGCGCCCGCAGCACCGACGGGGCACCGACGGGGCACCGACGGGGCACCGACGGGGCACCGACGGGGCACCGACGGGGCACCGACGGCGCACCGACGGGGCACCGACGGGGCATGTACACCCTTGGGCATGTACATGGGAACACCGACGCTGGGCGCCAGCAGCACCGACGGACAGCACCGACGGGGGCATGTACACCACCGGCGTGTACATGAGGGGGCACCCCTTTTGAAAATCTTGCCCCCCTAATAGGGAATATGCATTTTTTGGCTCTAGCCATGCCCAGGGTTACCACCCCCTGAAAATCCCCCATGTCAAAACATTGGTGTTCCACCGCTTTTTTACGTGATTTCACCCGTTTTCAACGCAAGTTGCCCCGATCCACCGATTTTACGTTCAAATTTTTTTCAAAATTCAAATATTTTTCAAAATTCAAATTTTTTTCAAATTTCAAATTTTTTTCAAAATTCAAATTTTTTTCAAATTTCAAATTTTTTTCAAAATTCAAATTTTTTTCAAATTTCAAATTTTTTTCAAAATTCAAATTTTTTTCAAATTTCAAATTTTTTTCAAAATTCAAATTTTTTTCAAATTTCAAATTTTTTTCAAATCGCCCGCAGCACCGACGCTGGGCGCCAGCAGCACCGACGGAAGCACCGACGCTGGGCGCCAGCTGCACCGACGGAAGCACCGACGGGGGCATGTAGATGG
>SWLB01000113.1:0-52500 GCA_011114355.1 Carex littledalei | reverse complement strand
TTCGTTCTAGCCATGCCCAGGGTTACCACCCCCTGAAAATCCCCCATGTAAAAAACAGTGGTGTTGCACCGTTTTTTACGTGATTTCACCGCAAGTTGCCCGGATCCACCGATTTTAACTTCAAAATTTTTTCAAATTTCAAATTTTTTTCAAATCGCCCGCAGCACCGACGCTGGGCGCCAGCTGCACCGACGGAAGCACCGACGGGGGCATGTACACCCTTGGGCATGTACATGGGAACACTGACGCTGAGCGCCAGCAGCACCGACGCAAAGCACCGACGGGGGCATGTACACCCTTGGGCATGTACATGAGGGGGCACCCCTTTTGAAAATCTTGCCGCCCTAATAGGGAATATGCATTTTTTGGCTCTAGCCATGCACAAGGTTACCAGCCCCTGAAAATCCCCCATGTCAAAAATAGGTGTTCCACCGCTTTTTTACGTGATTTCACCCGTTTGCCCCGCAAGTTGTCCGGATCCACCGATTTTAACTTTGAAATTTTTTCAAATTTGAATTTTTTTCAAATTTCAAATTTCAATTTTTTTCAATTTTTTTTTCAAATCGCCCGCAGCACCGACGCTGGGCGCCAGCTGCACCGACGGAAGCACCAACGGGGGCATGTACACCCTTGGGCATGTACATGGGAGCACCGACGCAGAGCGCCAGCAGCACCGACGGGGGCATGTACACCATTGGGCTTGTACATGGGAACACCGACGCTCAGCGCCAGCAGCACCGACGCAGAGCCCTGACGCACAGCGCCCGCTTCACTGATTTTTTCCCCGTTTTTTTTGTGTAACTCCAAACTTTTTTTCAAAGCACCAGCAGCACCGACGCTGGGCGCCAGCAGCACCGACGGAAGCACCGACGGGGGCATGTACACCCTTGGGCATGTACATGGGAACACCGACGCTGAGCGCCAGGAGCACCGACGCACAGCGCCCGCTTCACTGATTTTTTCCCCGTTTTCTGTGAACCATTTTCGTACAATCTAGAAGTATAAAAATGGTCCAACCCCTAGTCCCAACCATCCATTCCGAAAAACCAAAATTTAGACAAGTTCCGACAATTCTGGACCAAAAATGCCTCTTCCGGCGCCTGTAATTCGTCCAGACAAAAAAACTGTCCAACCCAGTTGTACGGGATCAACCCTGTTTTTACTTTCAAAGGGTAGCCTCCCCTTTCTGCGGGGCGTCTCCACGCTAGATGCCCAGCTCAATCCCCTTTCTGTGCGGGGCGTCTCCACTCTAGACGCCCCGCTCAATCCCATTTCTGCGGGGCGTCTCCACGCTAGACGCCCCGCTCAATCCCCTTTCTGCGGGGCGTCTCCACGCTTAGACGCCCCGCTCAACCTCCCCTTTTGCGCGGGGCGTCTCCACGCTAGACGCCCCGCTCAACCTCCCCTTTTGCGCGGGGCGTCTCCACGCTAGACGCCCCGCTCCACCGCATTTTGTGCGGGGCGTCTCCACGCTTAGACGCCCCGCCCAATCCCCTTTTGCGCGGTGCGTCTCCACGCTAGACGCCCCGCCCAACCGCGTTTTGCGCGGGGCGTCTCCACGCTTAGACGCCCCGCTCAATCACGTTTCTGCGGGGCGTCTCCACGCTAAGACGCCCCGCTCAACCGCGTTTTGCGCGGGGCGTCTCCACGCTAGACGCCCCGCTCAACCGCGTTTTGCGCGGGGCGTCTCCACGCTAGACGCCCCGCTCAACCACAGTTGTTTTTCAGCCGCTTGGTCCGTGTTTTGGGTCTGTTCGGGTCATGTTTTTAAGCTGCTTTGTCCGTGTATTTCCCCCGCTTGGTCTGTGTTTTCCCACTGCTGGTTCCGTGTTTTGGGTCTGTTCGGGTCCTGTTTTTAAGCCGTTTTATCCGTTTATTTCCCCGCTCGGTCTGTGTTTTTCAGCTGCTTGGTCCGTGTTTTGGGTCTGTTCGGGTCGTGTTTTTAAGCCGCTCATTCTGGGTTTTTACCTCGCTTGGTCCGTGTTATACCACCGCTCAATCGTGTTTTTAAGCCGCTTTGTCCGTGTATTTCCCCCGCTTGGTCTGTGTTTTCCCACCGCTGGTTCCGTGTTTTGGGTCTGTTCGGGTCCTGTTTTTAAGCCGTTTTATCCGTTTATTCCCCCGCTCGGTCTGTGTTTTTCAGCCGCTTGGTCCGTGTTTTGGGTCTGTTCGGGTCGTGTTTTTAAGCCGCTCATTCTGGGTTTTTCCCTCGCTTGGTCCGTATTATACCACCACTCAATCGTGTTTTTAAGCCGCTTTATCCGTGTACTTCCCCCGCTCGATACGTGTTTTGGGTCTGTTCGGGTCGTGTTTTTAAGCCGCCTGGTCCGTGTTTTTCCCCCGCTTGGTCCGTGTTTTACCACCGCTTGTTCCGTGTTTTTCCCCCGCTCAATCCGTGTTTTTCGGCCGCTTGGTCCGTGTTTGGGGTCTGTTCAGGTCGTGTTTTTAAGCCGCCTTAGTCTAATTAATTAGATTTAAATTTACGGGTTATAACATTCTCCCCCCCTAATAAAAAGTTTCATCCCGAAACGTAAAGATCATTCGTAAAAGACGAAATTTCGAGTGGCATTATGCTATCCGTTGTTGTGCACTCATTGCACAAGTCACGTCATTCAAATAGTAACATGGAGCTTGATTCTTTTGCGTTTACATCTTTTCTTACGCAGGTTCATGCTAGGATTTGTGTTTTAACATTCATGGCTCCGTTTTGGTCCTGGATTATATCCTCGACGGTTTCAACATAAGCTTCACTCTCGACTCTTCAAGTCAATGTGGGGGCATAAAGCCTTCAAGTGCGTCGATTTTAATTTACGCCAAAGAGTTACTAAGTTTCTAAAACTGAGATATAAGAATGTCGAGAGGGTAATTAATTCCAACACTTAGTATAACAGAATGAAGCTTTTTAGGAACTAAAGAGAATCTAATTTAGGTGGAATCAATTAATTTAGTTAATTTATGTGAGATCAGGAATGAATTCGTCAAGTTCAAATTATTCGAATAATTCGAGCTAAGTTTGATTTAGGAATTCTTAAAGGTATATAGAGTTTAGGAGGCATGATTCAAATTTGTTAGAAATCACACAACCTAATCATACGATGAGCTTCATTGGATTGACAACAGGAAGGGCTAAGCATAATCTGAGCGATATAATTTTAATTTATATGACGAATTAGAATTTTAAAATGATGAAATGGATTTACTTAACTTCAACCCGGTAATAATTTCCACTTGGACTCTATTTAACGGAAGGTCCTTCGGAATCTTGAGAAGGGTTTCGGGTTGAAATTAAGTGGTATTTTCCTTTCAAATGACTTAAAAGAGAGATCCCTTGTTTAAACGAGGATTAGGTTACAAAGACCGAATTTTCGAGTTAGGGGTTGCGTTTGTGATTAATAGGCACACAGAACATAGATAAGTAATTCATTAATATTGAAAGGGGAGTGAACCAGATTTAATCACATAACTTATCCATTTTATGTAGGACAATGGAGATCAACTCTAAATGATTTAAATCAGATCGATTAATTTCAGAATTGGCAGGGACGCGAGTTACGTTGAATCACTCGAATAGGTCTTAAAGATAGTTAAGACATAATCTACTTCAAGTTTAGTCAGAAACCAATAATGTCCTTCAATGAATATATGAATAGAAGCGGATCACATTGAATCAAGATGTATTGACTAGTTGAACACAAACTTGATAAAATTGATAATTAACTAAGGAGTCGAGTATGGGAAATAAATTCTCAAATTTGGATAGTAATGTATGCTTGAGTTCAAATAGAATGATAATTACTCCTTAATACACGGGGAATTGTTTGATTTAATTCGATCTTGTCTAGCTCAACCATGTATATTTAGGGTAAATTTAGAATCAAGTCTAATTAATTTCATTCGGAGTAATCAATCGAAATTTGGTCGGATAGTTTCCAACGGAGTCAAGCTGCCATAATTGAATTAGATAGAATTTTAAACGGTCAAATGAACGACACGCTTTCTAGAGTGGTAACAAATGGAGTGTTCGAATAACCACGTTGAAATCAAGAATAATCACATTCTTACAATTCAAACAGGGTTGGAATAACATAAAATAAGTCTCATTACGGAATGATATTGAATAATTATCAAATCATGACGGAAATAACACATCTTAAAGATTCATGGTTATATAAAGATTCGTGCACTAGCATTGAGTCTCAAATTTTGGATTTTGAGTGATGATCAGGAAGGATTGAATTAGCGAGAGAGGTTTTGTTAACAATCAGCCCAGTATTCAACTAAAATATAGGAATCAACTCCTAGGGGATGATCGTGGTTTGAGTCAAATTGGATTTAGTTAAATAAAATGTCATATCGATAGTTTAAGACCCGATCACTATATTTCAATTTATTTTATATAACTGGAGTTAAAATCCGTACAGACGGTAGTTCAAATCAGACGACGTTTTCTCCGACATTTCTCGCGGAGAGATAAATCACTTGGATCTTGTTCGATCGTCACTGCAAAGAAGAAGATTGAAATATCGAGGCGCTAAGAAGAACCTTTTTGCATTCGGATAGATAACGAGGAAGAACACACGAATCTTCTGTAGATAATCACAGTGGAGGAAAGGAACTACCACCAGTCACTCGGGTGGAAAAGTAATACTTTAAGAAAGAAAAACTGTCACATGAACTGCGTCGGGTCTATACTCTTCTCAGGGTGGTGGCGGATGAGACTAGGATGGTGACGATGGCGGAGAGGGTGGAGGTTGTCTGCTTGTAGCGCTCTGCGGTGAACCTTCTTGATTATGTTCTGTCATTCTACGGGGTGAGGGCGTGGCACTACAAGAGATGGCATTATGGCCTCGTGCTATAGATGGCTGGAAATGAACCGTAGGTGGTCTTGATGAAACGCCACTCGCATATTAAGTCACACAATATACTTGGTTTTTACAATTTAAAACATTACGTATTGACTATGTTGGCATTCTCGAGGTGACACCGGGTCCCCACGTCATAGTCCTTCGCCAGTTTGACTCCCTTCTATCCTTTTTACACGAATATCTGCTTCACATTCTTAAGGTCGGTAATCGGGGTAACGATCTATCTCCTGAGTGTTTCAGAACTTATGTCACGTAGCAGTCCACTCGAACCTAGTCACGTTTGTAATAATTTGGATTGAAGGCAAAGTAAGTTGTGAAGATAATCTTGTGTTCATAACTACCTCTTGTACGTTCACCTCATAAGGGTGGAGAAAAAGACGACGAATACGACTTCGGTAAAGTAGAGAAGGTAGGACGTATGATAAAAAGGAAAGCTCGATTGTCGATAACTACGTGAGATATTCTTTTAATTATCGATTAAGTGCTTTGACTCGTATATATATATTAATATTTATCAATTTATGACTTTGCTTCCTATTTGTTTATTGAATGGTATTTGATTTATCGTACGAAGGATGACGATAAACCTGAGCTCTGATACCACCCAAAGGATGTCACACCCCAAACCAGGATTTCCGGATTAGGGTGTGATCAATCCCCGTCTCGTGTCTAATGATCGGAAAGACACGCAAGACTAAACAATAAAATAAGCATTCACAGCGGAAGCGAATATAAAACAATAAAGCCAAAGTCATAAATATAAAATAAACATAACATAATATACATCACATCATCCATACAAATCCACCTCGGAATAAAATAAACACAAACTAGTCAAAGGGATACATAATCTATCGAGTCCAATGCGTATAACAAAAACATCGGACTCGCAAAACCCTAAACAAAAGTCCCTAATCTATATCAGGCGATGTGACCGTCGGGGACAGCTCCTGACGCCTCCTGCTGCGGACCGTCAGACTCTGTACCTGCCCACATCCATAAAAAGGAGGAGATGAGCGAATGATCGCCCAGTATGTGACCCAGTATTATCCCTTCAGGGATCCTCTAAAGTCAAAGCACGTCTTAAATTTGAAATCTACGTAAAGTCGGAAATTATTCACTTTTAATGCACATGCTGCGGAATTTAAAAACCTATCATACTAACTACAAAAGAAAAGTACATATAGTAGATGAATGATGCGATCATCCTATTATGACAACATGATTAAAGTCTCCCAAAATAAAAATACAAACAGAATGAGTATTATAATCAATCGGAGTCCAGTACAATAGGTACCGTGTGTGCAACTGATATAGTAGTAATACGGATAATTTTGTCACCCCGTGCCGTGCCAAATTCAACCAAATTGAATTTATATCTCAATGCGACATAACACAAGGACTGCGATCAGTGGATGCAAAGATACCTGATGCCTAATAGCATCAAGCTTTGCCCCAAAGACTTCAACCCGTAGGCAAGTGCACGCTAGCCGATGGTTATGTCCAAAATTCGTGTATTTTCCTTGCTCTAGACGATTCTTCATCCAAACATATCCAATAGGAGAAAACTACAAGCAGGTCGTAAGAATGAGTTAATCCGTCATGAGCAGACGACGGAACTCCACCGTCCGGCCAGACTAATGGGACTAGGGCTCGTGTCCGGCCCGTACAATAAAAGTAAATATCTGCCACCGCATCCTCGGCAGCCGTACTAGGCAATTAGCTCCTAATGTAGGGGGGATAACTCCCGAATCGTCTCCGTGCCTCTGGGCTCGAGTCCGGCCCGCACGTAATGGTAAAATGAACGAAAATAATATAATAACAACCAATATAGATATAATAATACCCCTAAAAGACCATCCGAGAGATCAAGCGATCTCTTGGCTCAATGGCTAACGGGCCGACCAGTTCCATACCAACCGGCCGGAACGCAGTCACTCAGTCTTCTTCTCAACTCTCACCAATGCACATGCTACTACGTAATATGTTGTCCTCTACGAGAAGAGGACAACTAATATCCTAATTTAATATATATTAAATTACACTACTCCTAAGAAAACGGTAAATTTTCATTTAGAAGGGCTTATGCAATTCCTAAGTACAATTCTGAAAAGGTAAACATGCTCTAATGCATCTACTAAATTTAAAGTGCGAATGTCAGGTCAAGTGGTCGACTGGTAAGAGTACGCCACGAAAAGATAATTCAGATATCCCACACCTGATGGCTGTAGGGGTAGAACGCACTAATAGCCTCCGGGATCCACGTAATCCTCTCCTGCTCATGTACAAGCGTCAGCGGGATCGGTCCACGGGTCGGAGTCTACGTAGGTCGGCTGACCTGTAAATTTAGACGTAACTTAATTAGAGTCTAAACTAAGTACGCGTAACCCTTATTACCCCGTTTGATTATTTTCACTAAGTGTTCGTACTTAATCAATTAATTAACTAGGGTTCGAATCTAATTATTAATTTAGTTTACTTAAATCATTTGTTATATTTTAATTTGAGATAAACTGCTTATCTACTTAAAATATACTCTACGTAATTTAATTTGTTATTATTAAATCTCTAATTAAATACTTATAATGTAAATGAGTTTCCTAATTAATTTAACTATAATTAATTTAAATCCTAAGTACGAAATTAATAAACATTAATTGCTCAATTATTATAATACTTCTAAAGTTGTACGAATTATTTTTAATAAATTGTACAAGTCGATTAACTTATAAATATAAAATAATACGTGATTATCTAATTATCCTATTTAACAAAATTTGTAATCGTAATGATTCGACAATATTAATATGTTTTTAATTAATTGTCCTTTATTAATTAACAACATATTTTATTTACAAATCATTTTCTTTATTTAAAAATTCTATTAACTTAAGTTATAAAATTCTAATTACCTAAATTATTAATTCTAAACAACTAAGGTATGTAATTAATTTATTTTAAATCCTTTCTCTTTTAAATTCGATTTGGGTCAAGTCTATTTAAATTACCAAAGCCTAATTTGAATTTCCAAAACCATTAGATTAATTAGCTCATTTTCGGATTGGGCTTAGGCCCAAATTATAAAAATTTAATTCTAGGGCCGAGCCTAACTTACAAAAGAAGCCGAAGCCTCTTTTATTAAACAATCAATGGCCCAACAACAATTTAAAAAGACCTATATTTTATTTAATTTCTTTTGGGCCGAACCCTCCTCTTAATATTTCATATTTTTCCAATTAACAACATTCAACAGAGAAAATCAACAGAGGTCAATTTGCACCGATTACCAGTGACTTGAACACACAACAACAACAGAACACAGATGGAAAGAAGGGTCGGTACCAGTAATCAACACTGGGCTGGTACAACTGGTACCAGCACCACAACCCATTTACCCGCAAACGAATTACACAAACGAATTATCAAGGGGCAATAAGAACAAGCAACCAGTCGAATCGGGAAAGTCAACAATTTAATCGAGTTGAGAAAAATCAACAATCTCACACCCGACATTTAACAATTCAAGTTCTACGGTTCACCACGAAATTGTCAAGGCACCATCCCACATGGAGGAGTTTGGCTCCTTGTCACATATCAAGAAATCACAGAAACAATTCAAAGAGGCTCCAAACCGAAAAGGGGTTGATGCATTCAATTATTCAAAAAGGCACATAGAACAAGTCCAAATTCACACCAGACGGGGGTCTTCGCCTCACATACAACAACTATCAATAATTGCGAAGCAAAATCACAAATGGCGCAGCCCCCCCTTTAAGTCACTACCGGACTTCACAGAGAAAAGGGAAAATAAAAAGGAACAGACAATTTACCCGAGAAAGAGGCAAACCACAACAGAGGGCAGCACTCGGCCGGTTCCAAGCATTCGTTCGCCTCTCGGCCTTCACAAAATCAACAAGCGTCATAAGATAGAAACACCTCAAGGCTCAGCCAGCAACAAGGGAACACCAAAGAAAACACCTCAGGCACCGAGAATCACCACGAGGCAGTCACCAGAACAAGTTCATAACCCAAATCCTTTTCGGATTGAGGTAATCGCAAGCAATCAAAGAAGGTGGTAAAGGAGGGAGAAGAGGTCAAAATTCTCAGCACATGAGAATTCAAAACAGCAAAGCCAAAAAGAAAACGGAAGAGGGGGAGTAGGTTATATGTAACCGAGAGAAAAACCAAAAAGGCGAGCTCACAGTCAAGCCCTGTCAAGGAGCAGGCGTGCTCTCCACAGAGGCATTAAACGGCACAGCGACAATTCGTAACAGGGGTGTGGGTCTCCTGACGAGAGATGGGACAGCGACGAAAAATTGATCGATCGCACGTGGGAGGGAGAAACAGCGAGCGCGAGGCGTTTCCTCTCCAGGCGGAACACAACGAGAGAGGGGTGGGGCTCTCTGTCAGCGGGAGAGGGGCAGGGTTACGGTTTAGAGGGGAAGGAAAGGGGGGCTCCAGCAGCAGAAGTAAAGAGACAGGGGAAGAGGTTTAAATGGAGAAGGGGCTGCTTTAAGATTCGTGCAGAAGTTTAATATTTGAATGATTGAGATGCTTCCATTTCCAAAATAATTATCTTTTGATATCCAATAGAATGAAAACATAATACATAACTCCAATTAACGGGATTTGCGTTCAGAAATTGATACGACATTTTATCGGAATGTTAGTCGTGTTAATTTATAAAATTAAATTATAATCTCATTTAGTCAGAAACTCCCAAATTCAAAAGTTAAATATCACGATTAAACGAAACCAATAAATTTTTGATCAATCAACTAAATTTCAACGATAATTTTACGTTTAAATTTCCTACAATTATTCGCTGATATTATTTAATTAATTCATTTCAAATTTGTTTAGTTTTAAATTTAAACTAAGACTTGTAAAAATACAAATTGATTTAATAACCAATTTTATAAAATTACACCATCAATTTAATTATTTAACCTTCACTTTAGTTAATTAATTAACCAAAGTTTTCATTAGTTGAAAATTTTGATTATTAGTCTAATTAATTAAATTTAAATTTACGGGTTATAACAGTTTTATACCATTCTTCCACCGTCAGACTTGTTTTTGGGTTTAGGACTTGATTGGAGCATTGAATTTAGGATTTGGGATCAATTTAGGATACTTTGGCATTGGAGGCTTTCGGTTGCATGTGCTGACAAGGTCTCGAGACCCCTTTGCTTCAAATTGGGTGGAGTTTAGGCCTGCTAATGAGCCGGATCAAACCCAAAACTCGGCCCGGCTCTATCAACCTTCATTAAAAGCCCAACTCAGACTCAAATCAAATATGAAGGAAATAGTCCAGCTCGACTCGGTTCATTTAATCCTCTCAGCTCGGCTCGAACTCGGATCGACCCAAAACTCGGCTCGAACTCGGATCGACCCAAAACTCGGCTCGCTGGTCGCTACTAGCCTACTAAAGAGTTATGCATCGCTGTTCGCTACTAGTCAACTGAAAATGAATTATATTTGTTTAACAGCTCGTTGCCACCTGTAACCTGTTTGATAAATGATAAGATGAATTCACAGCTTGTTTGCCACCTGTTTCTTATCAACATTAAATAATATCTATTTTATATTATTTTATTTATTTGTTTGCTTGTTTAGAAAATAATACAACCTAATTCTGAAATTCTAATAACGCATTAAATTGAACTTCCATTACACCTGATAATTCAAAATTATAACACTAACAATTCAAAATTTAGTACGTACAAACAGTACAAAATTCACTAAAATTCAAAATCAAACTGCCCTAAAATTTTCTGTGCAACTAAAATTTTTGGTGCACCCAACTTAATTCAGAACAGTTAATAAACATCCACTAAATTAAAACATGAAAGAAAGACTCCTAACTTGAATACTGGCTCAAATTACTTGATGATACATAAAACATAATTCTAATTTATACGTTTTAGCTTCATCAAATAGGGTATACTTGATGACACAACACATCTGACAGATGCCAGAGAAGAAAAACAGATCCCTCCCATAAGTACCAAAATTTGCAACAACCCCCCTAAAATTTCCAAATATATAATTGGCACCCCTTGAATAACCATAAGCACAAAAACCCTTCCAGTGGTTGAACCAAATTTACAACTACCCCCTTACTTTACCAAAAAATACAAGTACACCCCCTAAGTTACCAAAGAATATATACTTTAGCTGGTCAAAAAATGAAGTTAAGATTAGTTGGTAACAAAAAGAAACTGATCTCATATACTTTAGCTGGTCAAAAAGAAACTGATCTCAAAAGTTGTAGACATGACTTCAATTTAATATAAGATATTATTTTAAGCGAATTTGAATCATTTAAACTTTCAGAGTTGAGCAACTATTGACATATGAATTTGAAATTCCAATACAAGCAAATTTGTAGTAAATATGTTTTACATGAGAATATTTTTAGCCAAACATATATATAATAAATGTACAGAGAAACTACTAGTATTTGTTCATCTCCAAGTAATTAAATCCTGTCTCTATTATTATCCAAAAAGAAGCTGAAATTGGTTTAGCAGATGAATCCATCTAGCTTGTGAATACCTGTAAATTGTCTATTAAAGAAAATGTGAAGGGTATTATTGGAAAGAAGTAGAGATGTATTAAACTATTACCTCTTCAACTCATCAGCTCTTCAGCTCTGAAATTGGTTTCTGCAACCCATTGGTTTCTTTGGTACCGACAATTTGAAAATCATCACCTTATGTAGCAACTTCCAGAAAACCTTTATGTATCACACTGTATAGTAAGATACCAAAGCACAAATTTGTCACATTCATCACCTCTAAAAGAGGCCGTAATGTGTGACCAACCTTGCCTAATAGTACTACAAAGAGATATTATGACTAGTCAGGCATGAAAAAAGGTTCTCTTTAGAAGCTATTGCCAAATTGAACTAGGCCATCTGATCATGTATTATTTGATTAAATAGTACATGAAAGCTATTGATATTGTTCTATCCCACAGACAATACTTACGCAGCAATAATTATAAATTTGGGGATTCATCTGGTACATGGTCAAAAAGTGAAAAAAGAAAGGTAGACATAATTAATTTCAACTGCAATTTAATTTGATTTTGTATTAAAACTACTCTAGTAATATTTTTTATTTATATGCATTGTTAATGAGGTAGTATAAGATCCATTTTTCAATTTGTTATTTAGAATTTTAAAACTAAATCAATAAAGCAACAGATTGTAACATAAGGATACGTCAATAAACATTGTTATTGGATCCATCCTGTTACAATATAATTAATATACCTATATATCAATTTACCAAAATCTAACCCAGAACCTGCAAATATGTCTCATGGAAGTGAAATATGACTGTACTAAAAATTGGTTGAAATTAAAGTCAGGACTCAAAACTTAAGTCCAATAAAACCAGCAAATAGGAAAAAAAAATATGCTATCATTTCAAACACAAAGCGGCCTAAACCTGAGAAAAACGTAACACGAGATGCACCCTTTTTTCTGAATAGGAGGTTGTACTGTACCCAGAATACCAGAATACCAGTATTTTTTTGGGTAAGTATGAAGAAGTGAAATGCAATTTTGACAGTAAATACCCAGAATACCCAGAATACCAGAATACCCAGAATACCAGAATACCAGAATACAATTTTGACAGTAAATAAGGAGGTTGTACAGTAAATAAAAGTCAAATGCTTTATTGGGTAAGTATGAAGAAGTGAAACAAAATGGCTGAAAGAAAACAAACGAAACTGAATGGAGCATTCAAGAGATCAGGAGGAGAGAGCAAAAAAGGGGATTATGATACCAATTGTGGCGAATCCGACCCAGAAGAGAGATAGCGAGGCGTGTGCGAAGAGGGGGTGAAGAGATAGCGATCTCGTGCGCGAAGAGAAGGAGAAGAGGAGGAGGTGGTTCTCGTGCGCAAAGAGAGGCGAGCAGCTTGGGAAATGGGAACGAAGAGGAGGGAGACGACCCGACTCGGCAACTCAACTCGGCTCGGCTCAGATCGACTCGGTTAGGTCAGCGTTAAATTTTTTCTGAGTCCGAGCCGAGTTTGGACTCGACTCAAATTGAGCTCAGCCCAATTTGACTCATTTAAGAGCCCAACTCAAAGTTCATGAGTCGGCCCGACTCATTTAGCAGGCCTAGTGAAGTTTCTTCACCTTGAGCTTCTAAATTTCGTTTTAGCATGATAGAAGAAGTGTCCAGGGCTTTGGCTTTGTCGGAGTTTAGCCTTTGTATATACTGTCATTGATGGCACAGAACTTGACAATGCTATTAGTCCTGGATGTGAGGCTTTCTTCAAATTTGATTTGGGGTTGGCTATCTGGTGTTTTGGATTATTGTTCAGGCATGCTTTAGAGGAGCTTGGCACTGTTGACGTATTTAGTTTAGGACACTGGTGTAGTGGTGTGTGTTGAGTGTTGTGTTTGAAAAATTAGTGAAAACTGTAGTAGTGTTTGGGCTGGCTTTCCATTGAGAATGATTTTCAGTGGCCTATTTAAGTGCCAATTTTACTTTTCTTTTCTTCTTTTTAGTGTCACAGATGCCATACATAAATTTATTAATCAAATTGCACCGGACACTTTTTTTTTTTGGAATCACAACATTATCGATCTAAATATTTTAAGATATAAATAATTTGCTATTTAGTAATGATTTCCTTTAAAAGTTGTTTCTCTCGTATATTACCATAGAATTTTTCTTTTCTTAAAATTCATGTTCATAAAATATATTATTTTGTTTAAAATTTATTTGTCTCTCATATATGATTTTTTTTCTTCATTAATTTGATAGAAAAAAAAGTTGATAGCTGTTATATTTTATTATTCATTAATGTTGTGCTATGTGCAGGGCGCATAAAGTTGCGCAAAGAGGGAAGGTGTGTGCCCATGTGTTAAATGTCTCAGGGTTCAATGCTCTCGGTTTTCAAGACATGGAGAGAACATCGAACTTGAAACATTTACTTCTTTTCACAATTCCTTCTGGTTCACCCTCGATAGACTTACTGTTTATAATCAGTCTATCGAGAGAGTTTATTAATTGTGGGGACGTTTAACTCCTAGCGGGCGCAAGCCCCCGCTGTTAATTACATCAGCAGACCCTTCCAAGTCTAATTGAATACCTCGTTCATTCCGGGATTTGTGCCTACTTTTTTGTAAACTGAATAATAGGGCTAAAAGAATGGCTCATGTACTGACTTTTGGATTTGGTTTGTTTTTCTGTATGTTTGGACATGTGTGTGTATGTGTGATTTTATATTAAAAATAAAATTTATTCTTTTGGAAACAGGAATTTGAATATTTGAGAAATGTATATACACTATTTGTTTATATTTGATTTATGATATCTTTATTTACATTTTATTAATTATTTACATTCTATTAAAAGATAAAATCATTTAAATTTGAAGAAAAGGTATTTTGGTCATTTCAAGATTTGGCAGATGCTTGGACATGTTTAATTTTGATTTAGAAATATAAGGAATTCAATTTGGGTTCATTTGGGACTGGTTTGAGTCGATTTGGACTTAAGATGAAAAAGTTATGCTTGAAAAGGACTGAGAAGGGCTTGTTTGTAAACATTTATACTTTTTAAGGGCCTATTTGTAAAACTAAAAGGGCATGGAATTGTAATATGGACTTCGTTGTCAATATTAATAGTCAGAGGGGTTTATTAGCAAAAGGAGTTTGATTTAATAATTTTATTATTTATTTGGGCTTAAGATTGGTATTGGATTTTAAGATCAGTACTGGGCTTTGAGATTCGTTCAAGTGGATTTTTATTTGAAACTGACAGGTGGACCCCGCTGGCAGTGCGCCATTGGTTATTGGATTTAGACTTGGGCCATTGGATCATTTCATGTGCTTTGAGATCCGTATCTTCATTCAAACTCTTGATTTGGCGCTTCGATCTAGCGGGTCAGGTTGTTTCAAGATATGCGCGACCTCAGATATGAACTGGGGTTCAATATCCGAGCTAGGGTTTCCGTTTCCGGTGGTGCTCCGGCCACGATTGCGCCGGCCAAGGACAAGGCAGAGATCGCCTTGATACCAGGAGGTTGTTGGACCACTTGTGGGTAGTCGACAGCCGTCGGAAGTGGCGATTCTAGGATAGGCTACTGTTATCAGCACCGGTTGAGAGATTAAACCGATTTCTTCATTTTCTTTGCACTTTTCTTCAATTGACTGTTTGAATAGTATCGTTTCATCATCTGGAAGTTGTTTATAACTTCAATTTGGAGTTTAATCAAAGGTTGAGTGTGATTAAATTTGGAGTTTCCCGGTGTGGTGCCGATTTGGTACCAACTTTTAATTCATTGGTTCTGGGCATGATTGAAGGTTTAGACAGGCTCCTGTAAGCTTGTAGAACTTTACCAAAGATTGCAGAGGGTTTAATTTATCGTTGAATTGATTTTGAGTTTGGGAATGGCATGAAGTTTGTGTGCTGTTAATTTTTGATTTCACGTTTTTTCATTAATTTTGTTAATGATCACACAGGATTTCATCATATGTTTATAGTGTAGCATGTGAACTATAATTGTGTCATGTTTCATAATTTTCGGAATTTTGTTTATATTTTTAATGTCACCATTTATACAGAGAGGGCAATGAATGTCATTTCACTCTTTTATTAACAGATTTTTCATTTTTAAGGACTGGACTTTAAAATTCAATATAAAATCGAATAAAAATCCAAATAATATAAAATTTGTGTCCATTTTGTGTATTTTTGAATACTCTACATGACTGTGAAGTCCATTTCTCAATTTGATCCTTGAATCAATTTTTATTGTCCAGTTTACCAGCAGAGGCTTTTTATTGCTTAAATTGCTGATTTTTCATTTCTAAGGCTGAACTTCAAAATTCATATAAAATTGAAATAAAATCCAAATAATGTGAAATTTGTGTCAAATTTATGTGTTTTGGAGTCATTTATTTAACTGTGTAATTTTTTTCTCATTTTTAATTTTAGAGTGACTTGTATTGTCCAGTTTGCTGACAGGGGTCAATATTGGCATTTTTGGTTGTACCACTGTACCAGTGGCCTTTAGCTTGTGCTTGGCTACTGAGTTTGCACTTGGTGCTGTACCAATGACTGGTATAGGGGTATTAACACATGATACATTGGCTGGTTGAGGTCGGAACAAGTTTTAAGGGCTTGAAGGCCACTGCCTATGCACCAGTAAAGGAAAAGAAGGAATCCAAAATTCCAAAAATCATTGTTTAATGTCTGAAAATCATCAAAAGACCATCAAGCATTGGAAATTTGCAGGGAAGCCCCTGGCTTTGTTAAAATCATGATTCATATGCTCTTTTCATTTGATTATTGGACAAATCATTAAGACATCATTGGACAAGGGTACAAATAGCTTAGAACAATCATGATTGGTGCTTATTTGCATCTATGTCCTCTGTCTTTCACTATTTACATAGAGGTCCCTTGAATTTCCTTGAATAGTGTAATTTGGTACACTTGTGTATCAAGGGAAATCAAGTTCTCCTCTACATAACATAGGTCCATTTGATCATTTAAGAGGAATTAAAGAGAGAAGCCAGCTGGCTCAATCCCCTTAACATAGGTCCATGTGTGTATTATTTTTTTATTAAGTCACTTTTATGCTCTTTAATTCTTTATTAAAATAATTAAACAACTCAAATACAAGAGGAAGCCAGCTGGCTCAACTCCTATATTCTTGCTATTCAACCATTTTAAAAAGAATTAAAAAGTTGGATTTAAAGGCAGCAAAGGGCAAAAGAGAGAAAAATCAGATTTTTATATTTTTATATGTCCTTATGTTTAAAATGATAATGAATCTCAACAAATAAGAATAATTCCTATTAACTAAGGGAAATTAACAGATTTCTTTATATAAAAAGGAAATATATATATATATATATATATCTCTATATATATTTATATATATATATTTTATTGAAGGCAGTAAAGAGAGAAAGAAAAAGATTTTTTTTTTTTGTATTTGAGCATTAGACTAATATATGCTTAGCTCATTATAAAACAAGCTTTAGGCATCACATAGCCTTCACAGATTCATCAATCTAAAAGCTCCAAACAAATGCAATAAAAAAAAAGGAAATGAAGAAGGATCAAAACAGTAAAAGAAAATGAAAAGAAAGGAATTTCGTTTTTTTTTTTTTTAGGAAACTTCATTTCAATCATGAACTATATACATAACATCATCCCTTCAAAGCTCACATCTTTTTTATTACCTATTAAATTTGCTATTGAAGGAAAAGAAGAACAAAGCTTTTAAATAGCTAGCCTAAAAAAAAATGGAGAAGAGAGGAGCTTTGTATAGCTACTGTTATATGCTTGCTGTATTATAAAGTTTCGGCTCTCTATTGTGTGTTCTTTTTTTTTCTTCAACAGGGGCTCTTTATATAGCCTTCTGATTAGGGTTTAGGCATAGCTTCAGCAGCTGGACAGATAGATGAGTTGGCAGCATCTGGATCGTTGAATGCATCTAACGGCCTTAATTGAGTAGCATAGTGAAGGACGAAGGGCATCTCTAGCTGGCGCTGGCTCTCTGCCGCTTCTCTTGATTTTTTTTGTCTGTTAGGAGAAGAAGGAAGATCCTTTCATCTATGTGGGCATGGAGTACATGAGCCGTGAGGCTGACTAAGAGTTAGTCCATGTGGACCGAGTTTGTGGGAGAGAGCATGGAGTGTGTGATTCGAATTTTTTTTTTTGATTTTTTTTTGATGAGAAACCCGTAGGCCTATATTACTTTGAAAATAAGAGGTTCAGCTATGCTGTTACAACTGGTGTCTGAATGTAAAGAAAGCCATTACAGATAAGAAAAATTGAAAACAACTATGATGTAAGAAACTAAACTAAACTGTCGGATATCAGTAAGGAGGAGGTGCCTCTGTCTGTACTGGTACCGAAGTTATCTAAGCATGGTACTGCTACAGTTCCATTTTGTTTTAGCATAATCTTTCGTATTGAAGAATCTCACTCCCAAGCTGCGTATCAATTTCCATTCGATCTCTGAAAGCATCGGTTGGATACCCATGTAAACTCATCGTCATTTTCCTTGCCCAATTTGCCAGGTTATGCGCCTGCTTCACATGGTTCCTTCCCACCTTTCGTACCGTGATATGCCCTTCTCTCTATCTGATTATCCGGATGGTTCTTGCTACCACTTGTGCCGCTTCCCATGATGGCAATTGATCAATGGTCTCCTCCGTTATAGCCTGCGCCAGTATCCGTGAGTCTGTAAGGATTAGGTACTTGTCAGTATCTCCCGTTAGATTGAGTAGTGCCTGATTGAGGGCCATTGCCTCCACCTGCAACGGATCTTGTGCTACGCCTGCAGTGCATATTACTGATTCCAACACTCCTTGTGTACTATAGAATGCCATCCCTATCCCCGCCTTTTTTGAAGCCTCTCATGATCCATCAATTTGAATGACCTTCGTACCAGTTGGTATCTGTACCGCTTCCTCCCTTGGTCTGCTCGGTTCCTGTTGCTGGTCTGTCATCAGTGTGAATTCCAATGCTTTTGCTTTTGTCAAGGTCATTACTGGCCTTGGTTTGGTACCGCGGAAGATTTCCTCGTTCCTTGCCTTCCATAACTCCCAGATTATATCACAGAGGCCCGGTAGTTGGTCTTCGTGCAGCACTTCAGTGATGGTTTTGAGCGCATTTGTAAAGTTCAGCGGTAATCTTTCTACTCGTATTGGATATTGGGATGCACACCAAGTTGCTCGTGCTGCCGGGCAGGAGAAAATGATGTGTGTGGTGAATTCATTTTCTCGGCCACATCTCTGACAGGTTGGACTGATGCGCTGAATTCTACGATGCATAGCCAGTTGGGTTGGGATGCCTTCATGACAAGCTCTCCAGAGGAATAATCTAACCTTTGGCAAAATCCCTCTCCAGTTTTTAATTTTGTTCCACATGAAGTTTTGTTCTTGTGTATAAGTGACCTGTTGCCTGTTTTGCTTGTGCAGCATCGCATATCCTTCTTTGACCGTGTATGTGCCTCTTGCGCTGGCTGTCCAGATCAGTTTGTCCTGGATATCAGGATTCTCAGTTGGTTTAGTGGCGGTTTGTGTTATCTGTAGCAGGGCGTGGTGTCCCAGTAGCGTGCGGGTCTCCTCAATGCGCCATGTTTGCTGTTGATGATTATACAGCTGCCGTACGGTGGCGTCTCTTTGGGCGTTTGTTCTGACCCGGGTTGTGGTCCACCCCTGGTACCACGGTTGATTGAGAACCGCAATCCTACTGCCATCACCGATATGCCACTTTATATTGTTTTTGAAGAAACCTTTAAGTTGTTGTATTGCCCTCCACAATTTGCTACCTCCCCTGTTGCTACCAGCCGCCCATATACCTCCTCTGGGACTATATTTTGCCATCAATATCTGTACCCAAATTTTATCAGAGCCCTCCACTATATACCAAACTAATTTTAGCAGCAGCGCCAGATTAAAGGTTTTAATATCCTTTATCCCTAAACCACCCTCCTCCCAATCTCTACACAATTTGTGCCACGCAATCATCGACACGTATCTTTCTTGTTGTAACTTACCCCAAAAGAAACTTCTCATTATTGCTGTCAGGTTGTCAACAATTTTGGTTGTGAGTTTCTCTACCGTCATATAGTAGACCGGTATCGAGGTTAGAGTTGATTTTATTAATACCATTCGTCCCGCGTGAGAGAGTGTATTGACTTTCCAGGAAGCCAATTTATCTCTAAACCGATCCACTAGCATGTGCCTTGTGAGTTCATGATGTTCCCCTCCTTGTGTCATTATCACACCAAAGTATTTCTCTGTTGGGTTTGCCCATTGCGCCCCTAACTCTTGTTCTATGAGTTCCTTGCATTGCTCATCACAGCCTTGACTGTACCAAATTTTTGACTTTTGCGGATTTACATATAAACCCGAGTAAAGCCCGAAATCGTCCAGTATCTTCTTGTATGCCTTTGATTCTGTTTCGGATGCCTTCCCCATGATAATTAAATCATCGGCATACAGAACGCTTGTGATGATTGGTGCCGTGGCTGCTAGCCGAACCCCTTAAATTGTACCTTGGTTTAACGAACTCTTCACCTTTCGTGTTAGCATTTCCATTACCAAAATAAATAAATACGGTGATAAAGGACATCCTTGCCGCAAACCTCTCGATAGTGTTATGAAGCCATCTCCATGGCCGTTAATCAGAATTTTAACCCGACTTGCTGCCATGGCTTTCATAATGATTGTACTCAGTTTTGGAGGCATGTTAACCATTTTGAGAGATGCTTCGACAAAACTCCACCTTACCATATCGAAGGCTTTGTTTATGTCGGCCTTGAGGAGGAAATTTTTATTACCATATCCGTTGGAATTAAAGGAATGGAGTACCTCACGAATCAGGAGTGTATTGTCCGATATGCTTCTGTTTTTCAAAAATGTTGTTTGGTTGTTTGAGATGAGGCCTTGTATATGCACTTGGAGTCTTGAGGCAATGATCTTCATAAGCAGACGGTACACTATGTTGCCGATGGTGATAGGCTGGTATTCTCGCGGTGTCGTCGGTTGGTCAGTTTTTGGAATCAGAATCATCTGACTCGCTAGCCAATCCGCTGGTGTGTTTGTTGTTTGAAAGACCATACCGATTGCTCGAACGAGGTCATTTTTGAACAAATCCCAATTGGTTTGCAAGAATCGAGCTGTCAGGCCATCGGGGCCCGGAGCTTTGTTTGCGTCCATGCGGAATACGTTTTCTCTGATCTCTTCAAGGTTCGGAGGTGTAGTAAGTTTTGCATGCGCGTCATCAGGTATACAGTTGTTCTCCTGTTGGCTATCATGTTGGATGTAGTGCTCTATATTCGCCATGTCAGTGATGGTTTCCTCTCTGTATAATTTCTTGAAGTAGCGCACAAATACTCCTGTTATCTCCTTTTCCTCGGTCACTGTTTCGCCGGTTTCGTTATTAATTTAGCCGATCAAATTCCTTCTTTTCCTCTGTGTAGCCGTGATATGAAAATACCGTGTGTTGCGATCTCCTTGCACTTGCCACTGGGTCCGGGACCTTTGTCTCCAATATTCCTCTAGGTCATCCTCTGCTGTGTTGAAATCTCTCATCAGTGCTTCCCCTATTTTCGGGTCTTGGAGATTTGGGTGCAAATGTTGGAAACAGAACATATTGTGTTGCGCTGCCCTTAGTCTGTTTTGTGGAGTTGGTGTTTCCTTTGGTCATGCTCTCATTTTGGTGGTCATGACTTCCATTTTGTGTGACCATGTTGTCTGGCCCGAAATACCCCATGCTTGGTCACACACCTCACGAAAATCTGTGGTGTTGAGCCACCAATTTTCAAATCTGAAATTTCGAGGTTTTTTCTGCTCTTGTTTTGTTCGCAAAAGGATCGGAGCATGGTCACTATGCACCCAGGGCAAATGGTTTACATAAGCTTCCGGATATATAGTTAACCATTGTGATGTCGCAACGGCTCGGTCCAACCGTTGAAAAATTGGGTTTGATGTGAATTGAGTATTTGTCCATGTATAAGCTGGACCTTTGTATCCTAGGTCCGTCAATCCTGCATTCGAAAGGAAACGTGTGAAATCCCTACTATGACTAGATATAGTAGGATTTCCTCCTACTTTTTCCCGTCCAGCTACTATTTCATTGAAATCACCAATCATGCACACTGCTCCTTCCCTTTCAGATATTGTTTCCAATTCCCTCCACAATTCTTTACCATGTCTGTGTGACGGATCGCCATACACACAAATGAGAGACCAGGCGTTGCCATTTGTCGGTTTAACTTTTGCATGTATGTAGAAAAAATTTTGGTAAATTATGTGGAGGTCAACCCGTTGGTCCCATATCAGCCAGAGACCACCGGAACGACCTCGTGACGGGACAACGGAATAATAGGACGTCTGGAGCTCGTCCAGAAATAATTTGGATTTTTGTAAGGAACTCTTTGTTTCGGTGACGAAGGCTATCCCCGCCCTTGTCGCCTGGAGGGTTCGAACCAGGAACTGCCTTTTCCGAGGCCCCCCTGCACCTCGGCAGTTCCAGGCTAAAATATTCATTGTTCCGGTGGAGACGAATTCCTATTCGCCTCCACTGCTCGTCTTTTGTTGTTTTGGTTTTCCTGAACCGGTACCATGTTATTTCCTCTTGGTGCATACTGGGTTAGTATGTTTTCACCTATCATTGCTAATCCCTGTGTGTGACTAGTTTCGGCCTGTTCCTGAAAGCCTTGCAGGCCGAGTTGCATTAAACCTCCTTCCTCATTTATATCGAAACTGTGTTGATGGCTGGGGTTCTCCATCTGGGTTGATGTTTAGGCTCCCAGGCCCGTTATACTGGATCTGCGCCTCTGCCTATGTCCTTGCCCCCCTCCAGCCCGTTGTTCTTCCACAGCCCGTTCCCCCACTTCTGGTCTGTTGGCTGACCCGTCTCCTCTAAGAGAGATTTGGGCCTCGGCCCGAGGGATGAGGGCTACATTATTAATCCATGGTTGAAATTTAAGGGCCGCTATAGTACTCATTTCGGGCATTTGTGCATATTTCGGGTCTCTAGCTAGACCATCTATGCGTATTTTATCTTGACACTCAGAGTATTCATGGCCCACTATTCCACAAAACAGGCATATTCTACTTAGCCTCTCATATACTACATGAACAGCGATGGTACCAATGTGCTGGTGAGTCGCATATAGAACGTCCTTTAGAGATTTTGTAATGGGTATGAGCAGTTTGATTTTGTAGTATTTGTTACCGTCAATGAAGGCCACTGTTGGTTCGGTGATGGGTTCTCCGATTTCTCCAGCCAGCAGTCGGATACCCTCGGTTGTGATGGTTCCAGCGGGTATATTGTGTAGCTGAATCCATGCTTCCATGTTGGTTACTTCGGGCTGTGTGAGGTCGGACTGAGTCGGGTTTCTTTTGAGGATTACTGTATCCCCTCGGAAGTTCCAGATTCCCTTATACATGGCTCTGTTGAGGTCTTGGTCATTTGCAAACTGGACTAGGTAATGGTTGCGTGAGATGGCTGTGACCGAGGTTTTCGTGTTTGCTCCCCATGCCCTTATCATGTTTGAAGAAAACTGGTTTTCAACTGTGCTTCTGTCGGTTAGGACCCGAGCTAGCACGCACAGTGAAAAGTCTCGCGTCTCGATAGTTTGGTTGGGGAGTTGTAACGGTGCCGGTGTTTCCGATGGTGATGACAACGCGGCAAAGCGAGCGATAAAGTCGTCATCGGAGAGAGCCATTTGGTTAGAGAGTTTGTGGTGAGTAAGCGGTTTGCTTCTGCTGTGTGGGGAGAGTGCTCTGTTTGGGTTTGAGAGGAGAGGTTGTTGGGTGGTAGTATGCAGTGCCCTGGTATTTTGTGTTGTTGGGTTGTTGGCCCGGTGGGGTGCATTAAATGGCCCAGAGTCAAACAGGTACTGTGGCCCAATATCTCTTTGCAGTCCTTCTTTATTTCCTTGGACTGTATTTACTTCATACCAGATAATTTGTGTTCCAATTTGTAGTGGGCTTGGCTGGTGAGGTAAAAGGCTTGGAAGAGTTTTGTCGGTTCCTAGAGTATGTTCTCTTGGAAGCTGGTGTTTTGCATTAATATCAGCGGGTCCCATGTTTTCCTGTAGTACAGTAATTTCACCAACTTTGATAGTTGTCGGCTGGTGGGGGGAAAAGCATTCCACATTCTGCTCATTTTCGGTTGGACCCTGTCTCCCATTTCTTCTATTTATTAGAGAACAGGGATCTTCTTTGCAGCACACTTTTTGCTCCAGGCTCTGTATCTGAGGGCTTTGTTGCACCCTTATGGAAACTAGCCCAACTTTAATTGTGTTCCATTTCTCCAAATTTCCAGAGGGTCTGCAGGTGCTATTTTTAGCATTCGGCCAGGCTGTGCTTTTTTCATTGTTGTCAGGCGATGTGATGAGAGAGTTCATGGGATTTTCTGTAGCCGGTGCGGGGTGTGTATTCCTGATGTTCGGTGTGGTCTCGTCAGGTGGCCCCTCGAGGTCTGTTTCAGAGTCGGAGAGATCAGAGAAAGGGTATGGGGGGGAGTAGGGCGGGCTGGGTGGATTTGGTGAATTCCAATAGTTTTGGAGCCTATCGTTTGCTATGATGAGAGATAGCCGGGGGATGTCTGGGTGTTTGCCGAACTCTTCATGCATGTGCCGTTGGTCAAGTGAGGTGAAGGAAGCCATCTGGGGTACATAGATATTGTAGTTCCAATCTATAACCCGGATATAGCACTCCTTCCAGCTTGTTGCGAATGGTAGAGTGGAGACCGGTGGTATTCTCCGTGGGTCGATACATTTCATCCAGAGTTTGATGCAAGTACGATCTGCTCCCGTGATATATTGGTCATCGATGGATGTTACTTCCCCGAACTCCGATACCATCTGTCGTATGAAGGATGGATCCCAGAAGTCCAGCGGAAAATTAGTAATCACGAGGCGCACGTTAAACCTCTTTGGCTGATAGTAGGCGTCTTCGTCTACCCGCCAGTGATGGAAGGTCCATTCCTCAGTTGCACCCCATTCCGAGCCCCTTTGTATAACCTCGTTTTTGTCTAAACCGATGGGCAGTGCAATGAGGTACCTTTCAGAGGCGTATTTCTTAACCGTGTAATCCATGTATCGTCCACCAAAGGTGCTTGCTAGGAAATAGCGGACATTTGTTACAGTTCCCCCTCCATTTCGGTTGCTTCCTTCGGCCATAACTAGTATTGACCGGTTGAGTTCGTTGGTGAGTTGTTGATATATTTCATTGGTGTCGAGGTATACGCATCCTCTGGTTACTGGCTGAGCACATAGTGGGAATCGATTCGCCATTTTGTCAGAACAGGTGTTTTGGTTTGGTTGCGGGTGGTGTGTGGTGTGTGGGACAAGGAGTGACAGAGGGGAATGTTGCTATGATAGAGATACAGTAGATTCTGTATGCGTGAGAAGGATGTGTAAAAAGTGAAAATATTTGGTAGGTGGTCTTTAAGGAGGAACAATGAAAGCTAGTAATAAATTGTCTAACGGTATATCGAAAAAGGTTGTAGGGTGTTATGGAGATGTATAGTGGCCTTGGGTAGAGAGGGACTAGCCGCAGCAGTAGTGTGACTGATTGGATGGTTGCCTCATGTATCAGGGGCGTTGGTAGTCTAAGTTACGTCGGAGAAGATAGAAGGAGCCATCGCTATCGTCCAAATTTCATTCGGATTGGGCCGAGAAGACATGAGACTCTAAAGAAAACATCTTCCAACTGTAATGGATGCTAGCACGAAAACATGTGAGTCATGATGTGTGTGATTCGAATTGGGTTCGGTTTATACAGCAGCAGCAGCTCAATTCATTCAATCATTTTGTCTTTATCTATTTTGAATTCAATTTTTTGCTTTGGCCCAATGTAATTTCGGCAAGGCCCATTAATAACTCATCATTATTTTTTTTTTCTTTAGCCCAAGCTATAGCCGAACCCAAATATATTTCTCTGGTCCGAATAGGTTTGCTGCCTAGAAATGATTAAACCATGATATTGCATTAAACTATGATATTTCATTATTTCGGTTAGAAATCAATTCCATGTAGACTATTCTTTGATCCTCTCCAATTAGAATATCAATGGATACTCCATTCCTTCCATTTTTTATTTAATATTTTTTATTATTTTTTATTTTATAAATCCCGACTTTTTAGGTCAAACACTATGTTACCCCAATACTCCTATATGGGCACTGTACCCGTATCGGATACGTATCGGACACGCATACGTGCTAGATACGGCTCCGATACGTATTTGATATGCCAACTGGTGTATTGACTTAGGTGACGTATCCTTATTCTCTTGATACGGTCTCCAATACGGTTTTACTCGCTCCGATATGTCTGAATACGGCAGGATATGTGGGTCTGTAGAATCGAACAATTTTATAGCACCATGAGCTGTGAACTGCACATGGACCGGCCCAGAACTGTGCACCATGCACCGCATGGACCATGCCAAAAACCAATTTTCTAGCGCCAAGAGAGAATTGAACCCTGAACCCGAGTACTGAGCCAACTTCGTTTTTCTTTTTTGAAGCCAGTAGCTAATATACTTATTATATATTTAGATTATTCTTAATATTTTTATATTTAATTTATATAATACAAGTGTTGATTTAATAATATAATTAATATAATAAAAAATAATATATATAATATACATATCGTATTTTTGATTTCTGAAAATTGCCGTATCGCTATATTCGTATCATATCTGATACGATACCCGTACCTGTATCTATGCAACATAAATACTGTGAAATGATAAATTATTTAATTAGCTAGATTTTTTCCAGTTTTAAAATGACTAATAGATCATGACTTCAGATTTTTCACCTCCAAACAAGATCGAAGAAAAAAAAAAGACTATATTAATTACATTATGAAAATATACGGCAGTTTGAAAGATATAAAGTCTGTTAAAAATGTTCATACAAAAGTGTTAGAAGGATTAATTGACTAAGAGCTCCATATGTCTTTGTAGCTTTGCAAAAGATTCATGATTTCTTGCTCGCGAGCTTTCCCATATACATTTTTAATACGAAATAGATTATTATTACAATATATATAGTGGACTCTATGTAAAGCATTTTTTTTAGTGATGCTACGGTAGTATTATGTATAACATATAACGTATTTGTACTTATAGATTAATATTTCTATTTTTAAAGTTAAAATAATTGATGAGAACCGTTCAACATGATCTCTATATGAAAATGGATCTGTCTCCTCTACATCAGGGCCGGCTCTTACCCAGGATAGCTAGGCCAATGACCCCGGCTCCAAAATCCAACAAGGCCAAAAAAAAAAGAATTTTTTTGTATATGTTAAAAAATACAAACAAAAGTCAACAATCCAATAGGGCCCAAAAATAAAATTTCGTTTCTTCTCTGTGAAAAAACAAACAAAGCAAGAATTTTTTTAATAAACCTAGTTCCGCTGACCGCCGTTTCTTCTTTGTAAATCGACAAACAAGGGAAGAAAGAAATTAAGAAACCTAGCTCTTCTCATGAGTCACGATCTCGTTCTGCTACAGCGAGTGCGAGGCAAAGTCTTGACTGGGCGAGGCGGAGGCAGAAGCGGCGTCTGGTTAGGGCGAGGTCAACGCATCGACGCAGCCTCTGAATTGGACTACGGGCCGCGCTGCGTCTGCCTCATTACCTAGGTTTTTATCCTTCTATTACTTTATTTATTTTTTATTATTTAAAACAATGTTTCCTAGAAAACATGCATCAGGTGGAGAAAAAAGAAAAAAGAAAAAAAGAGGGAGAAGAAAAACTAAAACCTCAAAAAAGTTATATTCAAAAGATTTGGAAGAAAATTAAACCACAAAATTCTTGTTTGAAAGCAAAATCTTTTTTTGGAGCATGCCAGACTTTGTATAATGTGTTTGCTAATTCAACAAAACGATGGAACATTTTACTTCAATATGTGGGTGAATTAATTTTGAAGTCTTTGTGTGTAACAAGATGGGAAAGTCGTATAGAAAGTGTAAAAGCAATAAAAAATCAAGCTCCCAAAATAAAAGGGCTTTAATAAAATTAGTGAAGTTTCTAATGATCCAAAGATAAATTAGGATGCTGATAAATTAGTATCAAGTGAATTGCCAAACTTTGAAATTTATTTTGAGTTTGGTTATTTGGCATGAAATATTGTTCAAAATAAACTTGGTGAGAAAAAACTTATAATCTGAAGATATGCATCTTGATGTAACTATTGAAAGTTTGAAAGGGTTAGTTTCTTTTATTGAAAAATATAGAGAAAATGGGTTTCTTTTGCTATGATTGATGCTAAAGATATTGTTGATGAAATGGAAATTGAACCAGTGTTTCAGGTAAAACATAGGGCTATAAGACAGAAACATTTTGATGAAAATCCTGATACAGATAGATAGCAACAATCTGCTCAAGAAAATTTCAGAACATACTATTTTCTTGTTTAGTTGATATGGTAATTTCTCAATTGAAAATTAGATTTGAACAAATTGAACTTTTTGAATCTATATTTGGTTTCTTGTTTGATGCATCACTGTTAAATTCATTAGATGATAAAGGAATGAAAAATTATTATTTGAAACTTGAAAATGCTTTGACACATGGTGAGAACTGTGATATTGATGCATAACGTTTATTTTCAAAATTACAAATATTGCAGGTAATGCTACCAGATGAAGCGTGTCAATATGGAAATGCATAGAACTCCATTAAAGTTATGGAGTTTGTAAAAAATATGGACATGTTTCCAAATATTTTGGGGTATGTTTGGTTGGATTGAGAATAGACTATTCTTGGAGTTAGGCTATTCGGAATAGCCTATTCGGTGTTTGGTTGTGTTAGAATAACTAGAATAGTGAATTCAAACATTTTGTTTTATTAGAATAGCCTATTCCTAAGGGTTTTGAGATTTGACTATTCTAATAAGACAAACAATAACTATTCTTGATTTGGCTATTCTAACTATTCTTGTTTTACAACCAAACATACCCTTGGTTGCTTATAGACTTTTACTAACTGTACCTATTATTGGGCATCTGCAGAAATGAGTTTTTCAAAATTAAAGTTGATAAAATCTTATTTACGGATAACTATGACTCAAGATAGGTTGAATGGATTAACAATATTAATTAGTATTGAAAAAATATGTTGAAAACTATTGATGTTGAACATATAATTGATGATTTTGCTTCAAAAAAATGCAAGGAGTCATTTTAGATGAGATGTGCTTTATATGTGCTTTTGCGCAGGTACAACATACAAGTGTTCAAAATTGGTTTATCAAGAAGCAAGAAGCATGGTGTGGGTATCAGGATATGTTAATCATTGTATATATTTTATTTTGAGGGGTATTGGTTTTAGTCTCCCTATTTTGTATGATCTATTGACATATTAATAAAAAAAAATTGCACATAAAGGGTCCAAATTTTTCTCCCGCTCCGGACCCCAAAATCTCCAGGACCGACCCTGCTCTACATTAACGTACTATTTGAGTTAATTTAGTGCGAATCTCAATCGGACGGTTCAGATATTAACTCAAATTGTGAGTTAATGTAGAGGATACAAATTCTATGAAAATATACTTGAAAATGCAATTTAGATATTTAGATTTTTTTCTATTTTTTTAGATAAGTAGAAAATTACTTGATCTAATGATTCTAGACATTCAAAAGTAATGATTTTATACACCTACTCCGCTTCACAAGTCGATAGCGTCACAATTAGTTGTTTCTTGGAGAGCCATGTAAATGTTGTATCGCCCATGTAAAATACAAAGCTTGAGATGTTTTTTCTATCATCCACATCTCCCATTCAATCGCTGTCCGAATAACCGGAAATACCAAATTCATTAGTAGATGTGGAATAAAATAATCCAATAGATATCGTACCTTGGTCAACTCCGCCCTATGAAATCAAATTTTTTAACGGGCTTTTCTGATGGGCTAAGGCCTTGGATGAGTTGGACTTGAGAATTTTTCGTTTCTTTGGGAGAGCCTGCCATGGCAGAGTCAAATAATTAAGAAAACCAGAGTACAGTACAGAACAGTACAGTACAGGAAGGAGTCAGAGTAGAGCAGATTAAATAAAACTAGTGTATATATATATATATATACAACTATATATGGTTAACAGTCACATTCAGCTGACCAAATCATTAGGTAGACTCTTTCATCGCATGCTTGCTATTCGCTAATGTGCATTGACATTGCAATTTGAGATAGACGACAATAAAAATATTACAGTCTTCAGTCAGAGTTGCATCTGGCACTTTGATCCCTGTTTTATGAAATAGCATTGCTAATTTGTTTTATTTAATAAGTACAGAGCTTTCAATCACAATCACAACTGCTTGTTAGAAATTACAAAGATCAAAATTCATTGAATTACAGAAAAAAAAATTGAGCAAAAATAATATTTCCTATCATTTTACAGTATTATGTCTGCCCAAGCAGCTTCAACTATTAATCACAAATAAATACAATCTAAATTTGACGTGAACCCTGCTACTTGGGTTCGATGTATGCTTGGTATGGGTACCCACTACTCGAGTCAAATGCATTGCTGGCATCTCTTATTATTGGACTTCCGTAACTGTAAGGATGCCTTGAGAGATTTGTAGCATTTGTGGAATCGTCCGAATAATACACATTAGTTGTTCTTGTACTGACATCATTTTGTAATATTATCTCTATCTCCTTCACAACTTCATTCATGGATGGACGTTCTACTGCGGAATCATGTACACATTCCAATGCCAATTGCACAAACTTCCTAAGTCCCACATTTTTCGCTTGATTTACAATTTTAGGGTCCATTTTTTCTCTTAAACCATAGTACTCTTGGTCGTACTGATCAATGACTTCCATGACCTCGCTCACTATGTAAGTGCCCTTTACAATAGGCAGCCTGGCAGTTACTAGCTCTAGCATGACCACGCCGAAGCTGTAAACATCACTCTTTTCTGAAAGTTCTTGAGTCATATAGTACTCTGGATCCAAATATCCCTGGTAGATGCACAAAAAGAAAATTAGTGTATATGTTATTTCTTTGTTATTCTCTTGGATGGTTCTTTCATATTTACGCCAATGTTTAGATATGATTTAGAAAACCAAGATAAAATATTTTAAATTCTAATGTGATTATGTGAAATATTTCTTGTACTCACTAGTGTTCCCTTGACTTGGGTAGAAACATGCCCTGTCTTCTTGTCAGCGATTAACTTTGAGAGACCAAAATCAGCGACCTTTGCATTAAGATTTTCATCCAATAGAATATTTGTCGACTTGATATCTCTGTGTATTATCGGTGGATCAGCATGTTCATGGAGATAAGCTAATCCCCTAGCTGAACCTAACGCAATTTGTAGCCTCATTTTCCAATCCAAATAACCTTTCCCTGCAATAAGTAGCAGCAGCAATTTAGGAATTAAAGAAAGGGTACAATTGACTAGTCCACTGCCAGTTCAAATAAGAGATGATATTAAGGGTTTAAAAACAAAGAGATGGTTAAATGAATATCTGGTTAGATATAAGCAAGCATGCTATACAAGTTCAATGATATTTTTTAATTATGCAAATCAACTTTGATTTTGAATTATCTACATCACTCTCGTTTCTGGGTCTCTTGTAAAGAAAGCTTTAGATAAAAACTTGATTTTTGTATTGAGAATAGAAGAAAAGTGAAAACTGAGATGTAAATATATAAGAAGATACCATTAAGGGACATACCTATATTGTCTCTTAATGTTCCATTAGAGATGTACTCGTACACTATCATTTGCTCCCCTTGTTCATAGCAAAAACCTACTAAGCTCACCAAGTTCTTATGATGAATCCTAGAGAGCAACTCAATCTCATTTTTGAATTCCTGTGCACCTTGCATGGATCCTTGTTCTGCTCGTTTTATAGCAACAACTACACCATTTGTAAGGCATCCTTTATAAACCTGTTATAAAGAAACCCGAATGTAACATAATTCTTGACAGAATGTTACAATGTACAATATATTGTTAATAATTAAAGAGTTTAATGTACCTTTCCATAACCTCCAGCCCCAATTTCATAGTTGTCTGAGAAATTACCAGTGCACTTTTTGAGCTCTTCAAAAGAGAAGTATTTTGCGCCCTTCAGTTGAGGTGCAGTTCCATCATCTTTGCCACCAGAGCCCCATGAGGCTGAAGAAAAAAAAAAAAAAGGAACCTCATTAAGAAAAATTGAAATTGTTCCTGATGGCTTCCCAATTTTTTAAAATTTAAATATAGATCAACTGTACCAAAAGGGTTGGCAAGCACAGCCGCTTCTTTGGCTTTTCTTCTCTGTTTTGAAGCATAAACTGCTACCAGAGCAAGTGCAATCAAAATAACACAACCACCGGCTGCAATTCCTGCAATTGTAGCTGTACTAATTGAAGTACTCTTACTTCCAGAACCTGAGAGATTATTAATGAGAATCAACATTTTAACATTATATGAGTTCTTATTTGCAAAAAAAGAATGATTCTTTTTCCAGCAACTGAAATTTTGAAATTACCTGGGAACTGGTATTGGTATTGGACGAAGTAATAGGGCCTGAACTCTGGAGGTGGTATGTATGTTTGATTGCTCAGAAGAGAGCCCAGTATTATAACCTCACCTATACTGAAGATCCCAGAAAGAGGGAAAAGCGCAACAGTTGCCTCGATATACTTATTACCTGTTATGACTATATTTGTGATATACACCGAGTTTATTCCAGCACGTCTTAGATTGTCCAACAAAGTCTTCTCGAGTTCTTGAAACAAGGCACTGTATGAAATATCATTAAATCTCGGTGCCCGGAATACCATCAGGCCTGAAAAAGGGTAGGCGCATGTGCATTTTTCCGGGCTTAATTGCTGATTGTCAGGACAGGAGGCTTGTGGCCGACAGCTTGCACGGCTTGTGGTGTAAGTAGGTAGGTTTGATTGATTGTTTTGGCAGTAGAAGTTGTTAGAGTGCTTGGCATCTTTGCAGAGAGGGTTGTTAAGGAGACTGGAGATACCAAAAAAAGGAGAATGATATTAGAAAACCAATAAATTGACTTATTAATTACTTGTAATGATAGATTATCAGAACTAACATACATTAATTGCAAATATGACAGATATGTAATTCTACTTGCAAATACAACAACATGAAAGGTCTCATATGAAACACAAAGAAATATGATATATGAAATTGATTACGAAATTAAAAAGAACAAGAAGCTTACGAAATTGATTTTATTGTTGATGGAATGTTTGCATCGGTGATATTATTGTTGCGGATACTGACTATCTTTAGATCTTGTCCAAGGTTGCTACCCATGTCAAGTTTACCATCAAATCGATTAAAATCTAAGTACCTGTTGAAAAAATGTATGGTTGTAAACATTTGGCAAATTATATCTTCTACCCCTACAAAATGAGAGAAAATCTATGGGTACCCTACAAATCAAACTTGACCAAAGTACCATCATGAGAAAAAACATGTGATAATTTCTTCACTCCCAAAAAAATTATGAGAAAGATGTAGAAATTAATCTAATATTGAAGGTCTATGCTTGATAGGATTTGGCGCAGAAGTCCGTTATTTTTTTTCAAGGATACACTAAAAGGAAGCTTTAGTGAGTAACTTGTTGGGTAACTTACACTTGTTGTATATGGGGAAAAGTAAACTATTATTGCTTAAATCCCTAAGCAAAAGAGTGAAATGTAATATATATTACAGTATAATTGTAATGCAATTTACCAAGAAAGGAGCTAGAAGGGGCTATTTAAAGACTTACAATACGTTCAGGTTTTTAAATGGAGTAAGGTCTGGTATTTTTCCAGTCAGACTATTATTTGCCAGATTCCTGCAGAGAAATAAAAAAATATAATAAAAGAAACACCATGGATGATCTTGAATATATACTAATATAATAAAAAAAAGTTTGTTATTTGAGATAAAATTGATAACTTACAATACATAGAGACCCGTTAGGTTGGCAATACTAGGTGGTATACTGCCGCTCAACTTATTGTTATTCAATTGGCTGTTTTGAATGTGGCAGAAGGTCAAACAAAGAAAAGTAATAATAATAATAAGGGGGAATTTCATGTATCCCCTCAAAAACTTCAATATTACGTATTTCCCCCTCTAAACTTTGAAATTACGTATTTTCCCTTCTAAACTTTCAAAACTCACAAATTTACCCATTTTATTAATAAAATATATTTAATATATTTAAAACTAATTAAATAATAAAATTTCACATTCTAAAATTTACTTGACGATTATACCCTAGGTCTTGTTCTTTCTCTCCAATTCTTTTTCTCTATCTGAGTATTTTGGAATAAGTTTTCTGGTTTTGTCCCTGCTGAGTTGTGGGCAACTTAAATAGCAGAAAAGTGCTTGATTTTAATAGAAGGATTGAATGGTACCATACCAGTTGATATTAGAGGTTCGATTTCTTTGAATGGTACCGTAGTACCATACCAGCTGATTTTGATTCTCTTTCTCCATTCAAATATTCAATTACTTTTAGTTATATTAATATATTTTCTCTCCTCCTCCGCCGTTTCATTTCTTTTGGAATATTTTTTCTCCGATACTTGGATATCGTCATTGATACTTGAATCTCTTTCTCTCCTTCGTCTTTTATTTTCTCCATTCAAGTATTCAACATCCAATCGTCTGAAGTAAATTTTAGAATTCTGAAATATTATTATATAATTTCTTATAAATATATTTAATATATTTTATTAAAGAAATGGGTAAATTTCAAAGTTTACAGGGGGAAATACATAATGTTGAAGCTTTTGAGGGGATAGATGAAATTATCCCTAATAATAATAATAATAATGGAAGCAAAGAGACTTACAGGGTCAGTAAAGACGTAAGATTCATTGTGTTGGGAAGAGGGCCAGTAAAATTATTGCTGTCAAATATTCTGCCAAATATTTACAATAAAAAGAAGTCAATATGTGAAGTGACGATTTGTTAAAGATTAAAAAACAAGAGAAGCTTACATGTGTATGAGTTTCATATTAGAGCGGAAAAGGGCTTCACTGATTGTACCAGTTAACTGATTCTTATTGAAATGGCTGTTCATTATTAACAAATTTAATTTGTTAGTTTTTATTTTATGAGATACAAAAAATTGATTTAAAGTAATTATTTCACCACTGGTGTTTTCTTTGAGAGATAATTCTTAATTAATGTTCTAGGCATGTTTTATGTATATTCTTTCCCAGTCTTTTACAACAAACTTTTTTTTTTGTTTAATAAAAGTGTAAAGCTAGTAGGCTGACCTACATCAAAATAAATAAATTATGTCACTAGTAATGACCTCAGAGTAGTATGATACAAGAATTAAATTTTTAAATTCATATTTGAACAACTCAATCGAGGAATGGGATTAATGCAAAAATTAGCATTAAAATTCAGGGGAAAAATTGTAAATTAAAACGTACAAATGCTGTGCTTTTACGAGAGAGGCGAGACCAGGAGAGATAGGAAGGGGTCCTGTAAGCTGGTTATCAGCTAAATCAAGCCATGTCAGATTTACGAGTGAACCAATTGCAGAAGGTATGCTCCCACTGAATTTATTTGAATTAAGGGCCCTGCAATTTTATGATAATTCAAGTTATAAATATAATAGACCAACATGTAAATATGAACTACTGTACCTGGAGTTTCATATTTATTATTTAATAGAAAATTTGAATTAAAATTTCCAATAAGAAAGCTAATTCTTACAAAAAGGTTAAATTTTTCAAATTCCCGATTGTAGGCGGTATGGTGCCAGTCAAGTTGCAACCTAGCAGTGACCTAGACAAGTCAAGAGTATGAATACATAAGACCTTCACCTTTATTTTTTGTTAATATATTGTTATATATTAAAATTGTAATTACAGGTTTGTAAGCTTTTGTAGTTGGCCAATGCTTTCTGGCAGCGAGCCAACAAGGTCAGGGTTTGAAGCAAGATCCCTGAAAACCAAAATCGATTAATTAATTTTGAATTTCTTCATTGTCATTCGATAATAATAATTTTGAAAATTTAACTACAAATCAATGCAATTTCATTTGGATATCGATTTCCAGACAAATTTAGTGAACTCACAAGGTTCTCAGTTCAGTTAGTAGGCTTATGTCAACACTTATCTTGCCTTTGATTTTCAGACCAGGTAATGTCCTGCAATGTTTACAAAAATAAGAAAACAAAATCATATTTTTGAGGGATGTGTGAAAGACTCTATAGAAAGTTGGTAAACAAACCAAATTAAGTACACCTTGATTGAGATAATAGTTTCCTGAGGTTTTCTGACAAAAATTTTACAATCGAGGGGAAAATATAGTAGCATTTTTCTTTTGGAAAAGGGAGTTGAGATAGTGAAGTACATACAGATGTGTTATTCTTCCATTTTCACATTGGATCCCATCCCATGGAGGGTCGCATGGATCAGTTGTCTCATTCCAACTTGGCGGCAAATGTTGCCATTGGCTTATTAATGATTTCAAAGCCGAAGCTACAAAAAAAAGTGAAATCTCTGTTAATTATCAATGTGTCTTGGATAATAACTTCATATTATTTTCCTTGATCTGCTCAATGAAATACAAGGAAGAGCTCCAGAAAAGCAACAGAAAGTAATTGAAATCAAACTGGTACACACAAAAATGCTACCAGAAAATTATAAACAACTAACCATCTTGAGAATTGGTTACACAAAACGCCACTTGAAGACTAGTTACGCACAAAAACAACAGTACGAGGCGAATTGTACCGTTGCCTGCCATGTCAGCACCGGCCAGTTCTCGAGAATCCAACAACAGAAATGGAGAGAGAACGCCAAGCGTATGAATTAGCTCAATATTTCCTTCTATATATTAGTATAGAATAAACTTTGTGTCGTGTGAAAGCTTATGAATTAGCTCAATATTTGTTTGACTTCTATGCCAAATTGCTGGATATAGTTGTAAGCAAGAGATTTATGAAGAAAAAAGTTGTAAGCACGGGAGAAGATATATAAGAGGTAAGGATCAAGAGGGGGAGAGTGGTTGTTTGAATAGATCAATATTATTGAAAAATATTAAGGGTTTTGACTTTTGAATTTCCAACAACTATGAATTATATCCATTTGCTTATTTATTAATGCCATTATAATAAATGTACGGAGAGTGGTACGTTGCTCCAGTGGACCCTTGCTAATTATTTTTTTTAGCGGGTTTGATTTGGTCAGAAATTCCTACCAACAGGGTTTGTCGATCGATCTATGATCAATGGTTTGGAGGGGACGAGAACGGTTCACTCTCGCTCCCGTTTCCTTCCTTTCGATGTTTTTCTCTCGAGCAGGTGAACGAATTTCGCACCAATAAAAGTGATGAATTATATATGCATATTACAGATGTTGTCAACTCATTTTAGTAGATATTTATTTATTTATTTCCTCCTTATAACCGACCATGTAGTATTGGAATATATATATAAACATTAAGTTATATGAACAACATACGTATTTAATAGCTAACCGAAATTATATTTACCAAAACATAAAAATCAGAATTATAAATATTCCCTTTATACTTTTATGATTTAAATAATTTGTTTATTAAATTTGGTTGCTTGGTGAAATGTCTTTCCGAAAATACATATATGCTACATCCTTTTGAAGTTTGACTTTTAATATTATGCGTGAATTTAGTTTGTCAGCAGATATGGTAAATTACAATAAAAAATAAGCACCAAGAATTGGTAATAATATTCATGACCAATCACACAACAATTTGTAATATTTTTATTGTCGCGCGTCTATCTCAAATTGCAATGTCAATGCACATTAGCGAATAGCAAGCATGCGATGAAGGAGTTTACCTAATGATTTGGTCAGCTGAATGTGACTGCATGTTAACCATATATATATGTTGTTAAGATATAGTCGTGTACATATATATATATACACACACACACACACACTAGTTTTATTTAATCTGCTCTCCTATGACTTCTTCCATTTACAATTAATGTTCTTTATTGCATGTTCCCATTCAATTGCAAGCAAGCATAAGCTCTTAGGTGAACTTTTCTACTCCGTACTGTTCTGTACTCTATCTGGCTTTCTTAATTATATATTTGACTCTGCCATGGCAGGCTCTCCGAAAGGGGAAAAAAAAAAATCTCAAGTCCAACTCATCCAAGACCAAATCTCAAGCCCATCAGAAAAGCCCGTTAAAATGGCGGAGTTGTCAAGTTTTTATAATCTTATTTGCTATATATTCAAGTTTTTACAATTTCCTACCAAGGTGGGCCTGGCCCGGTTCACCTCCTTAAGGGATACGAAAAACTGTTGAAGGATGAGACAGATCTGCAGGTTATGAGGATTATTCTTTTGGAACCAAATGCAGAGGCTAAAAAAGATTTCTGACTGGTGCTGCTCATGGAACATTAGAGATGGCTGGACCATTTCCTTCTGGTACGATAATTGGTGTGACATCCTCATTCTAGAGGCATTTATATATTGACACAACCTGACATCTGAGACGGAATATATCGCTTAGAGAAGCACTACCTTTGCTGGAGAATGTGGCACCCCAAATGTACCAGTCCTTAACATATCAGATCAGTAACTCCAAGGGCGAGCTATCTCGGTGTACAACACAATGATCAGTGGAGGAAAAAATCTTACTCACGAGGTAATGATTCGTAGAGGTTTTAATCATAGAAGGAAAAATCGGCTGTTCCGGATCAGAATCAGCCGATATTGATCCGATTTCTAACCGAGTTATGCGCTAGACTCGAATTTCGACCGAAACAGTCCCATTTCAGTCAAATTCCAGCTGCAGCGGTCCGATTCCAGTCAAATTCCGGCCAAAACGATCTTATTCCAGTTAAATTTCGGCCGAAACGGCTGTTATTCAAATTTTTTTTAATAAATGTCCCCAACGTGAACTTCAACCATAGACCTATTGATTGAGAACATTGGACTTTACTACTACATCACTTCATCTTTGTTGCTATTGAATGAAACTATAATATTTAAATTATACTTGTATTTGAGAGTAACCCCGTATTTGACCATCCGAACCCATTTTTTTAATTACAAATTTCTCTCAATACCTCTATTCATAGTACTTATAAGACTAAATTTTACCAAGTACTTATAAGACTAAATTGTACTAAGTTATTTTGTAGAGTTTATTTTAATTGTAATAATTGTATTATATTATATAAATATATTATTTGTGTAATATTATTTTTTTACAAACTTCTTTACTATTTCTTAGTACAAAACAAGTTTTTGCCAAAAGATTCGAGTTTCCAATCCGATTCCGATTTCACGATCAAATGACCGGTTCCGATTCCGATTCCGATTTTTCCTTCTATGATTTTAATGTTGAGCCACATTCCCACACATGTACGGGAGGCTATCGAGAAACGCTGCTGCACCTTTTGTTTAAATGTCGATATGCACAGGAAGTTTGCACCTCTGTTTCAAACAGATTGGGGCATGCTCTTATGGTCCAGAAAAATTCACTCACAGACATATGGGAAGCATCCGTTAGAAAGGCAACAAGTTCAAATGATCAGTTAAGAGAGATGGAATGGACAACTCGATTCATATGTGTCTGTTGGCACATATGGAAACAGAGAAATGCTCGGATATTCAAAGGATAGCAATTATCAGCATGGATACTGGCAGGAAAAATTCTAGAAGAGAGTGCACTATGGGTGAAGTTTTGTTAGAAGTTTTTGTAAATATAATGTAGGTGATTGTAGTGGATGTATTCAAACACTTTTAATTCTAATATATCCTTGGCTGCATCAGTCAAGTTTAAAAAAAAAAAAAAAAAAAAGCCTAACTAATTAGTAAATGTTCAAAAATGTGAATAGCACAAAAAAGGTTAAATAAAATAGAGTTCAAGAGAATAAAAAATAAAAATACTTCATATATTAATAACATAGGAATAGTTACTGGATACATCACTTAATACCAAAACAAAAACATAAAATATATAACAATATAAGTCTCTATCCCTAATTAAAAAACTATTCTTTCTCACTAATTGCCTCCCCTTTTTCTCTTTTCAGGGAAATATCTTGCTCGCTTGCCTCCTTTCTTGTTTACATTTTCCCATACTCTCTTGCTTCTTCTCAACCTTAACCAAACTTTGGGATCATCAAACTGACCGTGTGGACCGTAAGGATCATCAGGACCGGAATCCGAATCACCTTCATAAGACTTAGGATCGGATTCGGATTCTGAATGAGAAGAGACTTCCACCACAGGTGGCGGGGGTACATCCTCCCACTGAATTATGTGAGTCTTGAGACCATTCTTCCCGCAGTTAGGACATTTATCACCTCGTCCACATGGTCGGATTATACACGGATTTTTTGGAGGATTGCGATTTCCCATATCTGAATAGCACAAAGTTATTTTCCAAGTAATTCTTAATTTCTTTTGATCAGAATTACTTGATCAAAACGGCGCCGGGAGGAGATTACCTTTTATACCAAATTTTTCCATTAATCTACACGGATTTTACCTTTAACAATCCGTGTAGCTCCCATCCCCATGAAACCCTAAACTCTTTACACACGAACGTTTACTCTAACATCCGTGTGTGATTACCTTTCTACACGGACCTTCATTAAAAAGCCGTGTAGCTCTCCTCATTTTGTGTGGATTTTAGTTAATAATCCGTGTACGTTACTATTCTCCTCACGTATTATTAAATAAAAGACCGTGTGTGAAGTAATTGACAACATTGCGTGGTTTAACTTGTTATTTTTTATATTATTTGTTAGTGACAATAAATAAGTTTACGTATTATTTGAACTCGAAATGTTTGAAACGCCAATATTTTTTTACTGAAATGTAATATTTCAACTAATTTTCAAATCCTAATAGAAATATATTAACTGGAAATATTATTTTACTAATATTTAATATGTGAACTAATATGTAAAAACCTTTATGTTGTTTTGAAATAGAAATATTTTAACTAGAATATTATTTAAAAGTTGTTTCCAAACAAGATAATTAAAAAGTTATTTTCTAAACAAAATAAATATTATACATCTCTTTTTTTTTCCTTTTTCTCTTTTTTTTCGCTAATTTCACATTACATTCGGCCCATATTCCTTCATTGTGGTCGGATCGCAAATAGTTTGCTTCGTCTTGTTCTTCAATTGAGGCTACCTCAGTTTGCACGTCGGTACAAAATGGAGGTATTTCGTCGAACTGGTCATACTCTTCTTCGTCGACGATGTTTTCTACCCCAACAATTCTTCTTTTCCCAGATAGGACGATGCTCCACCTATTATCACTCGGGTCAGTGACATAAAAGACTTGGGTTGCTTGCTTGGCGAGTACAAACGGATCATCAACATACCCAACTTTATTAAAATCAACGAGTGTGAACCCGTCGTTATCAGCTTTAACACCCCGGTCTTCGACCCATTGACACCGAAACAAGGGAATGCTGAGGTCAGGACTGTAAATGAGCTCCCAAATTTCCTCAATAACGCCATAATATGACTTTGATGCAAAAACCGGCCGGGAATCTCCGGATCTACTGAATTCTTGAGACGTCGCCACCAACATCACCCCACTATTTTGCATCGTGCTCTTATCACTTTGGGATTTAGTGTAAAATGTATATCCGTTAATTTCGTATCCTTGGAATGTTCTAACAACAATTCGGGGTCCTTCGCCCAGCAGTCGAACAATTTCATTTACGGGCCTCATATCGGAGTGTGACTGCACCCTTTCTCTCAGCCATCCTACAAATGAACGATTATGCTCGTTGGTAAGCCACTTCTGACTTCTCGTGTAGTACTCTTGTTGAAGGATTGCCATGTGCTCATCTATATAGGGAGCAACATCTGTCATGTGCTGTAGTACCAAAAAATGCGCCTTCTGTAGTTCATCTCTATCAGCAACTACGGCTTTCAACCCAATTGTCCCGACTCCCTGGAGCCTTCCCTCATATCGAGACTTTGGAACGCCAATAGGACAGACACCGGTCATGTAGTTGGTGCAAAAATCAATCTCCTCTTCCGTGGAATATCCTTCTACAATGCTACCTTCGGGTCGATGTCGGTTCCTTACGTATTTTTTCAAAATTCCCATGTATCTCTCGAATGGATACATATACCGCATGAACACAGGACCACAGATCTTGATTTCTCTCACTAGATGAACAACAAGGTGAACCATAACATCGAAAAAAGATGGCGGAAAATACATCTCAAGTTGGCAAAGAGTAGCGACGGCTTCCACCTCCAAAGAGTCCAGTATTAGAGGGTCTATCACTTTGGAATTTATTGTATTGAAGAAAAAACAAAGCTTCGTAATGGTTTGACGAACGGGCTTTGGTAAAACCCCCCGAATTGCAACAGGAATCATATGTGTCAATAAAACATGACAGTCGTGAGATTTCAGACCGACCAGTTTCAGGTCCTTCATCGACACCAGCTTCTTAATATTCGAAGAATACCCTGATGAGACCTTAATACTATGGAGGCATTCACAAAAGCTTGTTTTCTCTTTCTTCGACATCGTGCACATTGCGGGGGGTAGGTATGTGCGCTTCCCTTTCTCCTGCGGTGCAAGCTCGGGTCGTATTCCCATTTCTACCATGTCTTTTCGAACTTTGATACCATCTTTAGTCTTCCCTGGAATGTTCAATAATAAACCAGTCAAACTGTCGCAGACATTTTTTTCAACATGCATGACATCTATGCAATGTCTCACTTCTAAATATTCCCAGTAAGGTAGGGCCCAAAATATGGATTTCTTTTTCCAAATATTCTTCGGCGGTTTTGTGGCACACTTTCCAAACACAACATCAAGGTTTTTAACACGCTCGAAGACACCCTTCCCATCTAATGGACGACGGGCCACTCCAAGCTCAACTTTCCCGTTGAATGCCTTCTTCTTCTTACGATATGGGTGATTAATTGGAAGAAACCTACGGTGCCCCATAAATACATTCTTTTGACAGTTCTTCAACCTCAGCACCTGCGTATCATCTTCACAAATAGGGCACGCTTTTGCTCCTTTACAAGTGTAACTCGACAAATTCCCGTACGCGGGGAAATCATTTACAGTGCAAAACACCATGGCCCGCAAGTTAAAGGTCTCTTTCATGTACGCATCCCACACCAAGACGCCATCACGCCATAATTTTTGGAGGTCCTCAATTAATGGTGCGAGATATACATCTATGTCATTTCCGGGTTGTCTGGGTCCTTGGATTAGTAATGACATCATTATATACCTGCGTTTCATGCACAACCAAGGAGGAAGATTGTAGATGGCTAACAGAACTGGCCAAGTACTGTGCCGACTGCTCATGCTTTCAAACAGACTCATTCCATCTGTGCTCACCACAATCTTGAGGTTTCTTACCTCGGAACTAAAATCTTTGAAATGTCTATCAAAATTTCTCCACTGAGGAGAATCAGCCGGGTGTCTTAGTTTACCGTCCTTTTTGCGCCCTTCTTCATGCCAACGCAATAACTTCGCATCTTTGGAATTTACAAATAACCGTTTGAATCTCGGTATTATCGGCAAATACCACAACACCTTAGCCGGAGGCCGGCCCTTTTTGCCGTCGTCACAATCAGTAGTGCCCTGGTCCTTACGTTTATACCGAGAAACACCGCACTTAGGACAAACATGCATGGCCTCGTACTCATTACGGTACAATACACAGTCATTCGGACATGCATGTATTCTTTCAATCTTCAAACCCATTGGACATATCAATTTTTTCGCCTGATATATTGTACGGGGTAACTCGTTGTTATCTGAGAGCATTTCTCCTAAAAGCTTTAATAAGGACGTGAAACTCTTATCGCTCCAACCATTTTCTGCTTTCAAGTTAAATAATTTCAACACAGCTGACAGTTTCGTAAATTTGGTACACCCGGGATACAACGGCTTTTTGGATTCATTAGACAAATATTGAAATTTATCATAATTTTTATCACTAATTTCATCTTCCACATCATGTAACATGTCCTCCAGATTATCAATATACTCGTGTACTACATTTTCATCGATTTCCGTCTGCAGCTCATCATCGTCGTTGCGATCAAGTTCAACATTATCAAAATTTTCGACATTCACATCATCATCGCTGAAATCAAGTTCAAAATTATCTAAAATTTCTACATTCTCATTGCTCTTTTCACAATCGTTAGAATTCTTATTGGTACAACTACTTTCCCCAAATTCCTCACCATGCATGAACCAACATGTATATCTTTTCTTAAATCCACGACAAATCAGATGAGCTCTAATTTCTTCGGAGTCCCCAAATCTTAATTTTTTTTTACAATCTCTACAAGGACTCGGCTTCCTTCATCTTCACTCTATACCTCTCAGCGAATTTTATGAACTCATCAACGCGACCCAAATATTCTTCACTATCACGTCGCAATTCATACATCCAACTTCGATCCATCTGCAAATTAAATTAAAAAAATGATTTCAATTAATAATGGTCAACATGTAAATTGGTACCAAATTCTAGGCTTACAAAGGGCCGGTTTACAATCCTAACCCACTCTTTGAATATTAGGTCCCATATGTGAACACATATTAGCGAGATTTAATTAGTATTTGAGAAAAATTCGGCAGCATTTCCCCTTAACTCCCCAAGTATGCGTAAAAACCACATACTCGTAGGAGCATTAAGGGAAAATACCGTCGAACTTTCCTCAATTACTAATTAAATCCCGCTAATATGTGTTCACATCCTAAATGAGACCCAATATTCAAAGAGCAGTCCCAAAACGGGGACTATCCAAAATTAATCCCTATTGGATTTTGGACGGGCAAGGACCTAAAATCATCAGTAGGGGTCGGTTATTGGACAACAATACACTACTTACACATGATCGATCTAAATAAGTACAAATAAGTAACATAAAATTAGAGGAAGAAAAGGAAAAAATATATATATATACACTAACCTTAGAAAGATAGAGAGGAGAAAATACAAACTTCAAAGATCTTAGTAAAATACCAGCTGCTGGCCTTTGCAGAAATCGGATCAGCGCATTCAATACAGAGAGAGAGACAGTATTAATTACTTGATAAAAAAAAACGACGCTGGAAGGAAAAATGCCTTTTATACCAAAACCCTACAAAGACTTTTCTACACGGATCTTACGTTAAGAAATCCGTGTAGCGCTCTCACAAATCATACACGGCTATTTGTATTTAAGAACCGTGTTTATAATGCTAGCCTCTTCTATTATGAAAATTTATAAAAATCCGGGTTATGTAAGATAGGAGAATGCGTTTCTACACGGATTTTCAAGAAACAACCGTATACATTTACTTTTTACACGGATCTTTCGTTAAGAAATCCATGTAGCTCTCTAACAAATCATACACGGCTATTTGTACTTAAGAACCGTGTATAATGGTAGCTAATTTCGTTTAGGTTATCTTTTAATTTTGCAAATTCGGGCAGCAAATCCCATTGTTTAGGGATGCTAAAAATTATTATGGAAATTTATAGTTCATTGATGAATAGAATTAAAGTTTTCGTGTCCTATATATTTTTTGGGTTTTTTTATTTATTTATGGGCTAGTCTTTTTCTACACGGATTTAAAAAAAAAAAAATTCCTTGTAGCTATTTCGTACACGGATATTCAACTAATATCCGTGACAATTACTATTTGGACACGGTTTTAAGTTTAATATCCGTGTATGTTATCCTATATATTTTTCAATTAACAATTTTTTTCTGGGCTAGTCTCCAGTTTTGCTAGCCAGTTTGCTACAAAATTCAATATTGAGTTTACCCCCAGTTTTTCAGATAATTTGACATCCAGTTTTCCATATACAACACAAAAATTATACTTAGCATTACAAAATTCATATTTAGCATTACAAATCCATGTTCAGCAATTACAAAATTCATAAATTCATCTCCTTATTTACAATTACAGCACAAAAAATTACTAAATTCTCTATATTTTATTTAATTACAAGAACATGCTTTATATTTGAAACACAAAATCGGTGGATGGCATACAAACCGGTCAATTAATAAGGGTAAACTAAAAATTCATGTACACTAAATTATACAAATCCATATTGAGTATTACAAAATTTAAATTGAAACATTATACAAATCCATATTGAGCATATATTACACAAATCCATACTGGGTAGACATATCCTTCTTCCTGAGCCTCGATCCCATAGTGATTTCATATATAAACTTAAGGTTTACATTTGGTGCCAGTAGCCAGGGTTTACAGAGGGTAATATGAAGATATACATGTTTTAATAAAGAAAGAGTTGAGTAAAAAGTTGGATGAAGGACCTTGGAAAAAAAGGGAAGAGGTGGGATGAAGGACCTTCAGAGCTGGATGAAGAGCCGAATGAAGAGTCGGGCACAATTTTGTCAGACTGACAAGATTGTGTCCGACTCTTCATTCGACTCTTCATCCGGCTCAGAAGGTCCTTCATCCACCTCTTCTCTTTTTTTTGAAGGTCCTTCATCCAACTTTTTACTTGACTCTTTCTTTATTAAAACATGTATATCTTCATATTACCCTCTGTAAACCCTAGCTACTGGCACCAAAAGCGAAGAGCCATCGTTGCTCACCTGAATGTGACATGGTTCTACAAAAAACAACATTATTAGAAACAAGCACAATTATACATGCATTAGTAAAATAATCACTAAAATAACTATTATACATGCATCACTGTATTATACATGCATTACTCTATTATTAGAAACAAGCACAATTATACATGCATCACTCTATTGTACATGCATTACTAAACAAGCACAATTATCAAGCTAATCATCACTAAACTAACAATTATACATGCATTACTCTATTATACATGCATTAGTTGATTATACATGCATTACTCTATTATTAGAAAAAAGCACAATTATACATGCATCACTCTATTTAATATACTAATTATTTACATTATCTCAACAAATCAAGCATGCATGCATTAATTACTAATTGACCTAAATAAGCAATAACAAGTAACAGAAAATTAGAGTAAGAAAAGATAAATATATACACGACTAACCTTAGCAAGATAGAGAGGAGAAATACAAATTAACTTCAAAGATCTCAGATCCGGCCTCCTTGTGCGCAGAAATCAGACCAATTCGTATACAGAGAGAGAGATTATTAATTGATCAAAACGGCGCTGGAAGGAGAATGCCATTTATACCAAAACCCTACACTTTTTTCTACACGGATTTATACTTAACAAAATCGTGTACAATATGCAGTGTATAAAATTGGCAAAACCGTGTATCGATAATCAAAACCCTAGAATAACTTTCTCTACGGATTATTATGTAAACAGTCGTGTAGCTCTGTCAAAGATTTCTACACTGCTGTTTAAACAAACATCCGTGTGAATTTCGCATATTTCTACAATTACCGTTTGTACACGGTTTTTAGGTAAATATCCGTGATGATTGCCCTATATATTTTTTTAGATATTTTTTTTTCTGGGCTAGCCTCCAGTTTTGCTAGCCAGTTTTGCTACAAAATTCAGTATTGAGATTACCCTCCAGTTTTTCAGATAATTTTGTCATCCAGTTTTCCAATTACAGCACAAAAATTATACTTAGCATTACAAAATTCATAAATTCAACTCCTTATTTACTATTACAGCACAAAAATTACTAAATTCACTAATAAAACATTACAAGAACATTACTAAATTCACTAATAAAACATTACTAATATGCATAAATTCACATTTATTTAACACCTTACAAGAGCATGCTTTATTTTGGTTAGGTTCCAAAGAAATGAGTCAGACTAACTTTCACCTAACAAAACATTTTCTGAAAATTAAATTATGTTTTAGTCCCTTGTTTTTGGCGATGCATAAATGGACATGTGGCAGTGTTCTTACGTTGTTGTTTAAATTCTTTCGCAAACCACATCTTATTCAAAGGGGGTTTGTGTAAGAAATTAAACAACAATGCACTGCCACATGCCATTTATACACCGCCAAAAACAAGTGATCAAAACATAATTTAATTTAAAGAACATGTTTTATTATTGAAAGTTAGTTTTACCCATTTCTTTGGAACCTAACCAAGAAAAAACATGTTCTTGTCAAGTGTCAAATAAAATATAGTGAAAATAAAAAGAAAATGAAATTCATCACATGCTGTCCATCGGAAAGTTCATCACAATCTGTAAATAAAAAAAAATGATGAGTAAGTAAGCAACAATAAGTAACAGAAAATTAGAGGAAGAAACGGAAAATACATGCCAGAGATGAAGGAGATATTCATGCCAGAAGTGAAGTCCAGATGTAGGTTATCAATTATATCACATCGCTTGTCTTGATAGATGAGCTCCAAAGATAGCGACTTATCTTGATAGATAAGCGATCTGACATAATTGATAAACCTAAATCAAAATTCCAATTATTAACCGTGAAATGATTATCAAAGTTGATCAAAAGCGATATGTAAAGTGACCAGTCTTTCTCTCTTCCTAAGGTTATACAGGAGAACCTACAATTTACCTATGAATTGAAAAAACTCTAACCTTTCCGTTTGTTGAATTACTTGATCAAAACGGCGCTGGAAGGAGAAGGCCTTTTATACGGCGCGGGAAGGAGAAGGCCTTTTATACCAAAACCCTACACTTTTCTACACGGATTTATACTTAACAAAACCGTGTACAATGTGCAGTGTATAAAATTGGCAAAACCATGCATCGATAATCAAAACCCTACAATAACCTTTCTCCACGGATTATTATGTGAACAGCCGTGTAGCTCTGTCAAAGGTTTCTACACTGTTATTTAAACAAAAATCCGTGTGCATTTTACATATTTCAACACGGTTCTCTTCATAAATATCCGTGTAGCTCTCACATGGCTATCTACACTGTTAGTTAAACAATAATAAATTAACAATTCCTGATAAACGTCCGTGTAGCTCTCTCAAGGCTTTCTTCACTGATTCTTTAATAAATATCCGTGTAATAGATCCCACAGATATTTCGGGCTTCCAAAAAATTACAATAGCACACGGTTTTTGTATAAAATTGTCAAATCCGTATACAATGTGCCGTGTACAATGACCATTTCTGTAGTAGTGAAGCAATAAAAAATCAAGCTCCCAAAATAAAAGGGCTTTAATAAAATTAGTGAAGTTTCTAATGATCCAAAGATAAATTAGGATGCTGATAAATTAGTATCAAGTGAATTGTCAAACTTTGAAATTTATTTTGAGTTTGGTTATTTGGCATGAAATATTGTTCAAAATAAACTTGGTGAGAAAAAACTTATAATCTGAAGATATGCATCTTGATGTAGCTATTGAAAGTTTGAAAGGGTTAGTTTCTTTTATTGAAAAATATAGAGAAAATGGGTTTCTTCTGCTATGATTGATGCTAAAGATATTGTTGATAAAATGGAAATTGAACTAGTGTTTCAGGTAAAACATAGGGCTATAAGACAGAAACATTTTGATGAAAATCCTGATACAGATAGAGAACAACAATCTACTCAAGAAAATTTCAGAACAGACTATTTTCTTGTTTAGTTGATATGGCAATTTCTCAATTGAAAATTAGATTTGAACAAATTGAACTTTTTGAATATATATTTGGTTTCTTTTTTGATGCATCACGGTTAATTTCATTAGATGATGAAGGAATGAAAAATTATTGTTGAAACTTGAAAATGCTTTGACACATGGTGAGAACTGTGATATTAATGCACAACGTTTATTTTCAAAATTACAAATATTGCAGGTAATGCTACCAAATGAAGCGTGTCAATATGGAAATGCATGGAACTCCATTAAAGTTATGGAGTTTGTAAAAAATATGGACATGTTTCCAAATATTTTGGGGTATGTTTGGTTGGATTGAGAATAGACTATTCTTGGAGTTAGGCTATTCAAAATAGCCTATTCGGTGTTTAGTTGGGTTAGAATAGCTAAAATAGTGAATTCATACTTTTTGTCTTATTAGAATAGGCTATTCCAAAGGGTTTTGAGATTTGATTATTTTAATAAGACAAACAATAACTATTCTTGATTTGGCTATTCTAACTATTCTTGTTTTACAACCAAACATACCCTTGGTTGCTTATAGACTTTTACTAACTGTACCTATTATTGGGCATCTGCAGAAATGAGTTTTTCAAAATTAAAGTTGATAAAATCTTATTTATGGATAACTATGACTCAAGATAGGTTGAATGGATTAACAATATTAATTAGTATTGAAAAAATATGTTGAAAACTATTGATGTTGAACATATAATTGATGATTTTGCTTCAAAAAAATGCAAGGAGTCATTTCAGATGAGATGTGCTTTATATGTGCTTTTGTGCAGGTACAACATACAAGTGTTCAAAATTGGTTTATCAAGAAGCAAGAAGCATGGTGTGGGTATCAGGATATGTTAATCATTGTATATATTTTATTTTGAGGGGTCACTACAGCAAAAAGGGGTATCAGCGACCGGTTTCCCGGTCGCTGATACTATTGGCGCCGGTCGCTGAAAGTCAATCTGGTCGCTGAAAGTCTAATTTGGTCGCTGAAAGCCCGGTCGCTGTAAGCATTGTCGCTGATACTCTTCTGCTGACGTCACCGGTCGCTGATAATACGTCACCGGTCGCTGATACTTTTTTTGCGACCAATATTTTTTGGTCGCTGTTATTTTTTTCTGACGTCAGCAAACACCTTCTGCGACCAAAGTTCACGGTCGCTGATACTAAAAAATGGCCGCTGATAGTCGAAACAATCGCAGATACATAAATTATCAGAGACAAATAATTACGGTCGCTGATACTTAAATTTGGTCGCTGATACTCTTCTGTCAATTTTTTTATATTTTATTATTTTATTTAAATTTGCACCATTTAATATTTGGTACGACACGTACCAACATACAACATAAACATAGATATCGTAATATCAAGTAATACAAATAAACATAAACATACAACAAAGTTCATCAAACATAATAATCGTAATGTAATACAAACATAAATGTCGAAATGTCAAGTACCATAAACATCTATCAAAATCCGTCACCATAAACAACCTAAGTAGTACCATAAACATCTAAACCTAACTAGTACCATCACCACCAACATCCGACCCCTGCCCCTCGTCATCATCCTCGTCATCTTGAGGAGCGGGCCTCGAGGCATGCTGCGAGCCCGAACCTCCCTGTGAGATTGTTAAAACAATAGTTTAGATAATTAGAATTTAAGATTCAGGGTTCACAATTGAAGTTGGACTGAATTATCGAATTTCGTACTTGAGAAGCTTTGAAAAGGTCGGTGATCCTGGACATAAACCGATCCTCCATCCTATAAAGTAACCGATCATCCCTATCAGATAACCGATCCTCCATCCTATCAAGTAACCGATCATCCCTATCAGATAACCGATCCTCCATCCTATCAAGTACCCGAGTAGATATCATATCGATATGCTCTTCTGTGAACTGCGGAGCCGGCGGCATAGAAGAATATGACTGTGAAGAATGCGACTGACTGCTCGACCCACTGGAGCGAAACATGCGTCTCGTCTTGCCTGAAACATTAAAAATAAGACAATTAGTATTATCTTACACAACTAAAAATAATAATTGAAAATTAAAGTGACTTTTTATTTTACCTAAAGCACCGAGACCATAGTTATCGCCGTGGGCATTCTGATCAGATATTCCCGTAGAGTACCAGACGTCGCCGTCGTATGCAGGCCATGTGTTTCTATCCTCTCCATACTTCTGCACCATAGCACTCTCATATTTAGGCCATGTGATTAGTCCTAAATAAAACCAAATACACACGAGGTCAAAAATAAACTTAAAGTAATGCCCTGCTTACTATTTTGACACTTCAATGAAATAATGTCATTAAATATTCATAAGTCCAAACTCGTTACTCCTTTGGGGCTTACACAGGGCCGGTGTACAATCCTATCCCACTCTTTGAATGCTATGTCTCAGTAGTGAAGAAATGTATGTGGATCTAGTATTTAAGAAAAATTCGGCAGCATTTCCCCTTAGTTCCCCGAGTACGCGTTAGAAACACATCATGTTAGACATGTAATTCAATACGTACTCGTAGGAACAACAAGGGAAAATACTACCAAATTTTTCTTAAATACTAATCCACATACATTTCTTCACATCCTAGATGAGACAAAGCATTCAAAGAGCAGTCCCAAATCGGGGACTATTCAAAATTAATCCCTATCGGATTAATTCTGAACGGGTATAAACCTAAAAGGCATACTAAATGTTCCGGTTTAATAATGTAATTAGCCAACATAGCATTAACTTCTAATAATATTGTAGTACACAATTAATATATACTTAACAAGCATAGAATTAAGAAAGAGAGAAAACTTGCCTGATTAATTACAAGCAATTACTCCCTTGGAGATCGAGTTTTCTCCTCTCCTTCTTTCTTCCAAGATTAAACTAATCTACAACTCCTGAAACCAATTAACCATATAAGACTATTAAAAGATATTAAAAAATAAGACTACTAAAAGATTTAAAAGATTAGACTAGATAATCATGATGTACAGCTGACCATGGATCACAACAGTATACATCATGGTAAAATAAAGAACCTAAAAGTATAAATTACCATGTATAGATTTAGACTAAAGATATAAATTACCATGAAAAAATAGATGATTATACATCATGGTAATTTATACTTTCAGCTGACCATGAAAAAATAGATGATTATACATCATGGTAACCTAAAAGTATTTTCTTTAAAATTTATCTATTTGATAAACCTTAGGCTTAGAGAATAGCTGTGTCAAAGTACTTTGGAATTCTTTAGGTTGATCGATGGTTCAGACTTTCGAAGCTAAATTTGGATGAATTTAATCAAATGGAGAAAAAACTGGAGTCTGACTTGATCAAACTGGAGAAAATTTGGATGAATAGTAATAAACAGATATGATAATAAATAGCTCATAAAATAATTAAAAGGTACCTCAGTTTCAACACTAAAGGGAAGGTCTACTTGATCATCTGACTCCTCTTTGCTCCTATTTTTGTTCTAGCTTCAGCTTCGTTTGTTTGCTCTTTGCTCCTATTTAGATAACATAGACCAATTGTAATGA
>SWLB01000112.1:0-70000 GCA_011114355.1 Carex littledalei | reverse complement strand
GATATTAAAATAATTAGGAAAGATAGCAAAGGGAACTTTATTCCAGCAAGTTTCTTATTGTATGTATTAAAGATAGCAAAGAATCAAACCCGATCCAATAAGATCAATGACATAGAAAAGTTTCCAATAGAAGACCTTGTAATTTGGGAATATACAACTCTGCAAATAGGGAGGTGGCTGGATAACGGCTAGAACTTTTATTTTATTTTGCATATGGTTTTCTAAAAATCTTGTACATGATATTTTGAGGCCTTGCAATAACACAAAACATTTTATAAAAATTTGCAAGATATAAAGTAACTCACCAAAAAGTTCGAGGCCTTTAACAACAGTAACACATTTGCGCTTGTTGCGAACTATCTTCTCAATCACAACTTCAGGCCTCTCCTAAAATCACTGAAACAAGCTAAGTTAAAATTGTTGACCAAATATTCTCCACTATGCCCCAGGATTTCAATTCAGAATTTCAGACAGTTAAAGGTGCAGTGAGTTATTATCGGCCTTTTCGGGCTTCTTTAGAACATTATGCAACCATGATATTTATGTCTAAATTCAGTGATTTACCAGTGCTTCTAGCAAAGCTGAAAGTTTACCAGTGCTGATAAAGGTGCAGCGCATATCACCAATTTATCAGTGCTTCTAGCTTAGTGATCTTTAAAGTGCAGCAATCCAAACAGTGAAATTATCTAGCAAAATAACTAAAAGCCAAATTGATTAGTAGTAAACGAAAGTCGGATTGAGCAAAACGAAAGTCACTGTTTTGGGATTGAGCAAAAACGAAAGTCGGATTAATCAAATAGATACTTACGTTTTTGCTTTCGCCGCTTGGATTTCGGGGTCGGAGTAGGCCACAGACAGACGGTCGGTGTCGGTCGGATTGAGCAAAGCGACGTCGGAGTCGGTCTCAGCGACGTCGGACTCGGTGAGGCGGGGATCGGTCGGGGTCAGGGTCGGGGGGGGCGGGGGCGGGGTCGGGCTCGGGGGTCACAGATGCGGCGGAGTCGTTGTTTTTTCTTTTTTTTTAAGCTAACCTAAAACGAAAACGCGCGAATGGAGAAGAGGCTTCGCGGGACATTTTTACTGCAACTTTCAGCGACCGGAAAAAAGTAGTCGCTGAAGGCTGTTGGCGCCGGTCGCTGAAAGTTTCGTCGCCGAAAAATTTCGGTTTTATTTTTTTTTGAGGTTTTTTATGATTTCAGCGACCGGCGTTTTCCATGGTCGCTGATGCCGGTCGCTGATACCCCTTTTTGCTGTAGTGGGTATTGGTTTTAGTCTCCCTATTTTGTATGATCTATTGACATATTAATAAAAAAAAATTGCACATAAAGGGTCCAAATTTTTCTCCCGCTCCGGACTCCAAAATCTTCAGGACCGACCCTGCTCTACATTAACGTACTATTTGAGTTAATTTAGTGCGAATCTCAATCGGACGGTTCAGATATTAACTCAAATTGTGAGTTAATGTAGAGGATACAAATTCTATGAAAATATACTTGAAAATGCAATTTAGATATTTAGATTTTTTTCTATTTTTTTAGATAAGTAGAAAATTACTTGATCTAATGATTCTAGACATTCAAAAGTAATAATTTTATACCTACTCCGCTTCACAAGTCGATAGCGTCACAATTAGTTGTTTCTTGGAGAGCCATGTAAATGTTGTATCGCCCATGTAAAATACAAAGCTTGAGATGTTTTTTCTATCATCCACATCTCCCATTCAATCGCTGTCCGAATAACCGGAAATACCAAATTATTTAGATGTGGTACCTCGAATGTAGCGGAGAATCCTTTTGATGACCTTTTAATGCGTTGATTTTGGCTCTTCCAGCAAGCCGACTGCATATATATAAGATCTCTGGCCTTGTGCACATTAAGTAGCTAGCGTAAGTTTCCAACCAAGCTCTTGTACAAAGTTGCATCAATCACCTTTTCTTCATCATGCCAACTTAATTAGCTTTAATTGCGCCACATTCGATCGGCGTACTGATCAGAGAATTTCAGAAAACTTCAATTCCGTTTCTCGTTTTGAATAGGAATTGGTGGTTCCGATAAGATCCTATATTTATGCCCAATGTTAATAAAAGTTAGTTAGGCTTAATTAAAAGAAAGCGCAGAGCCGCAGATCTGTCTCAAACCCTTCAACAGTTTTTCGTACCCCTTAAAACTTTTTTAACGGGCTTTCCTGATGGGCTAAGGCCTTGGATGAGTTGGACTGGAGAATTTTTCGTTTCTTTGGGAGAGCCTGCCATGGCAGAGTCAAATAATTAAGAAAACCAGAGTACAGTACAGAACAGTACAGTACAGGAAGGAGTCAGAGTAGAGCAGATTAAATAAAACTAGTATATATATATATACGACTATATATGGTTAACAGTCACATTCAACTGACCAAATCATTAGGTAGACTCTTTCATCGCATGCTTGCTATTCGCTAATGTGCATTGACATTGCAATTTGAGATAGACGCGCGACAATAAAAATATTACAGTCTTCAGTCAGAGTTGCATCTGGCACTTTGATCCCTGTTTTATGAAATAGCATTGCTAACTTGTTTTATTTAATAAGTACAGAGCTTTCAATCACAATCACAACTGCTTGTTAGAAATTACAAAGATCAAAATTCATTGAATTACAGAAAAAAAAATTGAGCAAAAATAATATTTCCTATCATTTTACAGTATTATGTCTGCCCAAGCAGCTTCAACTATTAATCACAAATAAATACAATCTAAATTTGACGTGAACCCTGCTACTTGGGTTCGATGTATGCTTGGTATGGGTACCCACTACTCAAGTCAAATGCATTGCTGGCATCTCTTATTATTGGACTTCCGTAACTGTAACGATGCCTTGAGAGATTTGTAGCATTTGTGGAATCGTCCGAATAATACACATTAGTTGTTCTTGTACTGCCATCATTTTGTAATATTATCTCTATCTCCTTCACAACTTCATTCATGGATGGACGATCTACTGCGGAATCATGTACACATTCCAATGCCAATTGCACAAACTTCCTAAGTCCCACATTTTTCGCTTGATTTACAATTTTAGGGTCCATTTTTTCTCTTAAACCATAGTACTCTTGGTCGTACTGATCAATGACTTCCATGACCTCGCTCACTATGTAAGTGCCCTTTACAATAGGCAGCCTGGCAGTTACTAGCTCTAGCATGACCACGCCGAAGCTGTAAACATCACTCTTTTCTGAAAGTTCTTGAGTCATATAGTACTCTGGATCCAAATATCCCTGGTAGATGCACAAAAAGAAAATTAGTGTATATGTTATTTCTTTGTTATTCTCTTGGATGGTTCTTTCATATTTACGCCAATGTTTAGATATGATTTAGAAAATCAAGATAAAATATTTTAAATTCTAATGTGATTATGTGAAATATTCCTTGTACTCACTAGTGTTCCCTTGACTTGGGTAGAAACATGCCCTGTCTTCTTGTCAGCGATTAACTTTGAGAGTCCAAAATCAGCGACCTTTGCATTAAGATTTTCATCCAATAGAATATTTGTCGACTTGATATCTCTGTGTATTATCGGTGGATCAGCATGTTCATGGAGATAAGCTAATCCCCTAGCTGAACCTAACGCAATTTGTAGCCTCATTTTCCAATTCAAATAACCTTTCCCTGCAATAAGTAGCAGCAGCAATTTAGGAATTAAAGCAAGGGTACAATTGACTAGTCCACTGCCAGTTCAAATAAGAGATGATTTTAAGGGTTTAAAAACAAAGAGATGGTTAAATGAATATCTGGTTAGATATAAGCAAGCATGTTATACAAGTTCAATGATATTTTTTAATTAAGCAAATCAACTTTGATTTTGAATTATCTACATCACTCTCGTTTCTGGGTCTCTTGTAAAGAAAGCTTTAGATAAAAACTTGATTTTTGTATTGAGAATAGAAGAAAAGTGAAAACTGAGATGTAAATATATAAGAAGATACCATTAAGGGACATACCTATATTGTCTCTTAATGTTCCATTAGAGATGTACTCGTACACTATCATTTGCTCCCCTCGTTCATAGCAAAAACCTACTAAACTCACCAAGTTCTTATGATGAACCCTAGAGAGCAACTCAATCTCATTTTTGAATTCCTGTGCACCTTGCATGGATCCTTGTTCTGCTCGTTTTATAGCGACAACTAACCCATTTGTAAGGTATCCTCTATACACCTGTTATAAATAAACCCGAATGTAACATGATTCTTCACAGAATGTTACCATGTTCAATATATTGTTAAAATTTAAAGAGTTTGATGTACCTTTCCATAACCTCCAGCCCCAATTTGATTGTTGTCTGAGAAATTACCAGTGCACTTTCTGAGCTCTTCAAAAGAAAAGCATTTTGCACTCTTCAGTTGAGGTGCTGTCCCGTTATCTTTGCCACCAGAACCCCATGAGGCTGAAGAAAAAAAAAAAAAAAAAACTCATTAAGAAAAATTGAAATTGTTCTTGCTGGTTGCTCAATTTTTTAAAATTTAAATATAGATCTAAAAATGTACCAAAAGGATTGGCAAGCACAGCTGCTTCTTTGGCTTTTCTTCTCTGTTTTGAAGCATAAACTGCTACCACAACAAGTGCAATCAAAAGAACACAACCACCGGCTGCAATTCCTGCAATTGCAGCTGTACTAATTGAAGTACCCTTACTTCCAGAACCTGAGAGATTACTTTAATGAGAATCAACATTTTAACATTATATATGACTTCTTATTTGCAAAAGAAGCATGATTCTTTTTCCAACAACTGAAATTTTGAATTTACCTGGGAACTGGTATGGTTGGATGAAGTAATAGGGCCTGAACTCCAGAGGTGGTTTGTATGTTTGATTGCTCAGAAGAGAGCCCAGTATTATAACATTACCTATACTGAAGTTCATCCCAGAAAGAGGGAAAAGCGTCACAATTGCCTCAATATACTTATTACCTGTTATGACCAGATTTGAGATATAAACCGAGTTCGACGCAGGTATTAGCTGTTCCCACAAAGTCTTCTCGAGAGCTTGAAACAAGGAACTGTTTGAAATATCATTAAATCTTGGTGCCCGGAATACCATCAGGCCTGAAAAAGGGTAGGCGCATTTGCAGTTTGTCGGGCTTAACTGCTGATTGTCAGGACAGGAGGCTTGTGACACACAGTTTGAACGGTTTGTGGTGTAAGTAGGTAGTTTTGATTGAATGTTTTGGCAGTACAAGTTGTTAGAGTGCTTGGCATCTTTGCACAGAGGGTTGTTAAGGAGACTGGAGATGCCAAAAAAAAGGAGAATGATATTAGAAAACCAATAAATTGACTTATTAATTACTTGTAATGATAGATTATCAGAACTAACAGACATTAATTGCAAATATGACAGATATGTAATTCTACTTGCAAATACAACAACATGAAAGGTCTCATATGAAACACAAAGAAATATGATATATGAAATTGATTACGAAATTAAAAAGAACAAGAAGCTTACGAAATTGATTTTATTGTTGATGGAATGTTTGCATCGGTGATATTATTGTTGCGGATACTGACTATCTTTAGATCTTGTCCAAGGTTGCTACCCATGTCAAGTTTACCATCAAATTGATTAAAATCTAAGTACCTGTTGAAAAAATGTATGGTTGTAAACATTTGGCAAATTATATCTTCTACCCCTACAAAATGAGAGAAAATCTATGGGTACCCTACAAATCAAACTTAACCAAAGTACCATCATGAGAAAAAACATGTGATAATTTCTTCACTCCCAAAAAAATTATGAGAAAGATGTAGAAATTAATCTAATATTGAAGGTCTATGCTTGATAGCATTTGGCACAGAAGTCCGTTATTTTATTCAAGGATACACTAAAAGGAAACGTTAGTGAGTAACTTGTTGGGTAACTTACACTTGTTGTATATGGGGAAAAGTAAACTATTATTGCTTAAATCCCTAAGAAAAAGAGTGAAATGTAGTATATATTACAGTATAATTGTAATGCAATTTACCAATAAAGGAGCTAGAAGGGGCTATTTAAAGACTTACAATACGTTCAGGTTTTTAAATGGAGTAAGGTCTGGTATTTTTCCAGTCAGACTATTATTTGCCAGATTCCTGCAGAGAAATAAAAAAAATATAATAAAAGAAACACTATGGATGATCTTGAATATATGCTAATATAATAAAAAAAAGTTTGTTATTTGAGATAAAATTGATAACTTACAATACATAGAGACCCGTTAGGTTGGTAATACTTGGTGGTATACTGCCGCTCAACTTATTGTTATTCAATTGGCTGTTTTGAATGTAGCAGAAGGTCAAACAAAGAAAAGTAATAATAATAATAATAAGGGGGAATTTCATGTATCCCCTCAAAAACTTCAATATTACGTATTTCCCCCTCTAAACTTTGAAATTACATATTTTCCCTTCTAAACTTTCAAAACTCACAAATTTACCCATTTTATTAATAAAATATATTAAATATATTTAAAACTAATTAAATAATAAAATTTCACATTCTAAAATTTACTTGACGATTATACCCTAGGTCTTGTTCTTTCTCTTCAATTCTTTTTCTCTATCTGAGTATTTTGGAATAAGTTTTCTGGTTTTGTCCCTGCTGAGTTGCGGGCAACTTAAATAGCAGAAAAGTGCTTGATTTTAATAGAAGGATTGAATGGTACCATACCAGTTGATATTAGAGGTTCGATTTCTTTGAATGGTACCGTAGTACCATACCAGCTGATTTTGATTCTCTTTCTCCATTCAAATATTCAATTACTTTTAGTTATATTAATATATTTTCTCTCCTCCTCCGCCGTTTCATTTCTTTTGGAATATTTTTTCTCCGATACTTGGATATCGTCATTGATACTTGAATCTCTTTCTCTCCTTCGTCTTTTATTTTCTCCATTCAAGTATTCAACATCCAATCGTCTGAAGTAAATTTTAGAATTCTGAAATATTATTATATAATTTCTTATAAATATATTTAATATATTTTATTAATGAAATGGGTAAATTTGTGAGTTTCGAAAGTTTGAGCAAATACGTAATTTCAAAGTTTACAGGGGGAAATACATAATGTTGAAGCTTTTGAGGGGATAGATGAAATTATCCCTAATAATAATAATAATAATGGAAGCAAAGAGACTTACAGGGTCAGTAAAGACGTAAGATTCATTGTGTTGGGAAGAGGGCCAGTAAAATTATTGCTGTCAAATATTCTGCCAAAATATTTACAATCAAAAGAAGTCAATATGTGAAGTGACGATTTGTTAAAGATTAAAAAACAAGAGAAGCTTACATGTGTATGAGTTTCATATTAGAGCGGAAAAGGGCTTCACTGATTGTACCAGTTAACTGATTCTTATTGAAATGGCTGTTCATTATTAACAAATTTTGTTAGTTTTTATTCTATGAGATACAAAAAATTGATTTAAAGTAATTATTTCACCACTGGTGTTTTCTTTGAGAGATAATTCTTAATTAATGTTCTAGGCATGTTTTATGTATATTCTTTCCCAGTCTTATACAACAAACTTTTTTTTTTTGTTAAAAAAAGTGTAAAGCTAGTAGGCTTAGACCTACATCAAAATAAATAAATTATGTCACTAGTAATGAGCTCAGAGTAGTATGATACAAGAATGAAATTTTCAAATTCATATTTGAACAACTCAATCGAGGAATGGGATTAATGCAAAAATTAGCATTAAAATTCAGGGGAAAAATTGTAATTAAAACGTACAAATGCGCTGTGTTTACGAGAGAGTCGAGACCAGGAGAGATAGGAAGGGGTCCTGTAAGCTGGTTATCAGCTAAATCAATCGTTGTGAGATTTACGAGTGAACCAATTGCAGAAGGTATGCTCCCACTGAATTTATTTGAAGTAAGGGCCCTGCAATTTTATGATAATTCAAGTTATAAATATAATAGACCAACATGTAAATATGAACTACTGTACCTGGAGTTTCATATTTATTATTTAATAGAAAATTTGAATTAAAATTTCCAATAAGAAAGCTAATTCTTACAAAAAGGTTAAATTTTTCAAATTCCCGATTGTAGTCGGTATGGTGCCAGTCAAGTTGCAACCTAGCAGTGACCTAGACAAGTCAAGAGTATAAATACACAAGGCCTTCACCTTTATTTTTTGTCTTTTAATTCAATTCACTAGTATAATATATAGTTATATATTAAAATTGTAATTACAGGCTTGTAAGCTTTTGTAGTTGGCCAATGCTTTCTGGCAGCGAGCCAACAAGGTCAGGGTTTGTAGCAAGATCCCTGAAAAACCAAAATCGAGTAATTAATTTTGAATTTCTTCATTGTCATTCGATAATAATAATTTTGAAAATTTAACTACAAATCAATGCAATTTCATTTGGATATCGATTTCCAGACAAATTTAGTGAACTCACAAGATTGTCAGTTCAGTTAGTAGGCTTATGTCAACACTTATCTTGCCTTTGATATTCATACCAGGCAATGACCTGCAAAGTTTACAAAAATAAGAAAACAAAATCATATTTTTGAGGGATGTGTGAAAGACTCTATAGAAAGTTGGTAAACAAACCAAATTAAGTACAAAAGTCTATAATAGACTAGATCAAAAATAGCACACCATACAAAGTTAATAATAAATATTAGTCAAAATTAGAGGCTAGTTTGGTGGTTATCTGACAAAAAATTTATAAAAAAGGGGAATATATAGTAGCATTTTTCTTTTGGAAAAGGGAATTGAGATAGTGAGAAGTACATACAGAGATGTTACTCTTCCTTCTGAACATTGAATCCCATCCCATTGATTGTCGCATGGATCAGTCGTCTCATTCCAACTTCGCGGCAAATGTTGCCATTGGCTTATTAATGATTTCAATGCCGAAGCTACAAAAAAAAGTGAAATCTCTGTTATCAATGTGTCTTGGATAATAACTTCATATTATTTTCCTTGATCTGCATGCTCAATGAAGTACAAGGAAGACATTCAGAAATACAACAGAAAGTAATTGAAATCAAACTGGTATGTACAAGCAGGTACCATGATACCAGAAAACCATAAACAACTAACCATCTTGAGAATCGGTTACACCAAACACCACTTGAAGACTAGTTACAAACAAAAACAACAGCAGGAGGCGAATTGTACCCTTGCCTGCCATGTCAGCACCGGCAAGTTCTTGAGAATCCAACAACAGAAATGGAGAGAGAACGCCAAGCGTATGAATATGAATTAGCTCAATATTTGTTTGACTTTCATATGCCAAATTTCTCGATAGTTGTAAGCAAGAGATTTATGAAGAAAAAAATTGTAAGCACGGGAGAAGATAAGAGGTAAGGATCAAGAGGGGGAGAGTGGTTGTTTGAATAGATCAATATTATTGAAAAATATTAAGGGTTTTGACTTTTGAATTTCCAACAACTATGAATTATATCCATTTGCTTATTTATTAATGCCATTATAATAAATGTACTGAGAGTGGTTGCTCCAGTGGACCCTTGCTAATTATTATTTTTAGCGGGTTTGATTTGGTCAGAAATTCCTACCAACAGGGTTTGTCGATCGATCTATGATCTAGATGGTCAGATCAATGGTTTCGAGGGGACGAGCTAGTTTCGCATGAACGGTTCACTCTTGCTCCCGTTTCCTTCCTTTCGATGTTTTTTTCTCGAGCAGGTGAACGAATTTCACACCAATAAAAGTGATGCATTATGCATATTACAGATGTTGTCAACTCATTTTAGTAGATATTTATTTATTTCCTCCTTATAGCCGACCATGTAGTATTGGAATATATAAACATTAAGTTATATTAACAACATACGTATTTAATAGCTAACCGAAATTATTTACCAAAACATAAAAATCAGAATTATAAATATTCCCTTTATACTTTTATGATTTAAATAATTTTGTTTATTAAATTTGGTACAATTTAAATATTGTTCATCAAGTAATAATTTGAAAATTAACTATTCAGTTTTAAGAAAATTTGATCAATCATCAAATAATTTATAAATTAATCAAGTCTGAACCTGATTAAGAGTAAAGCTAGCGACAATTAAAAGTAAATTTTAGACGTGATAGCTAGCTAAACTGGTCGCAAAGCTAATAGGACCACAAAAATTTAAATTGTTATATGATGCATTCACATTTTTTTTTATAAAAAGAGTTTGTTTACCATCATATGACTGAGCAATTTCAAACTCAAAAATTGTCAGCTTAATTGGGAATCATTCATTATAATTAACCTATGAATTAACTTGTCAACTTGAGAATCATTATACCCATCAAGTTAAATGCTGCACATATGCATGCTACATCTTTTGATTAATTTAAACCTAATAATTAATTTGTTATCGATCGGTTGCTTGGTCAAATGTCTTTCCGAAAATACATATATGCTACATCCTTTTGAAGTTTGACTTTTAATATTATGCGTGAATTTAGTTTGTCAGCAGATATGGTAAATTACAATAAAAAATAAGCACCAAGAATTGGTAATAATATTCATGACCAATCACACAACAATTTGTAATATTTTTATTGTCGCGCGTCTATCTCAAATTGCAATGTCAATGCACATTAGCGAATAGCAAGCATGCAATGAAGGAGTCTACCTAGTGATTTGGTCAGCTGAATGTGACTGCATGTTAACCATATATATATGTTGTTAAGATATAGTCGTGTACAGGGGCGGACCCAGGATTTCTATCAGGGTAGGGCACTAATCGGATTCTAATAGTTAAACGGGTTCAAACCCATTAATTTATTGGATACTAGATTAAAAATAATCAACATGATAAAACATGTAAAAGCCAAAAGAATAAAAAGAAGATTCAACCATAATAGTAATTCGTTACAATAATATACATATAATCAATTCATCAAACAGTGTATAAAAGGAACGAGATACTTTGAGGTCTACGAGAAAAAAAAAATGATGAATGTCAGTCATCTCTAGAGTTTGTATTGGATCAAAAATTCAGCGAAGTGGAGCAGTAAAAAAAAATTTAGTAGCCAGTAGAATAGAGGAATGAATTCGTTTTTTATTAAATGTCCCGTTAGAAGAAGATTGCATAAAATAAATAAAGTTGGTTTGCACCAGACCAAATCCAAGCCCGTCCCAATCTACTGCCAAGTGGAGCAGTGACAAAAATTCCAGCACAACAGCAGACCAGCAGGAATAGAATAGAGCATGGGCCTTGTTATTTTTTTTTTGGGCCCAGGGGTAGGCACAATTCTTGATCAGGGGTAGGCACCAGAGAAAAATTGCGCTGGCCCAATGTTTTTTTTTCAAATCCAGGGGTAGACACTTGCCTACCCCTGGGCCTTTATGGATCCGCCCCTGGTCGTGTACATATATATATATATATATATATATATATACACACACACACACTAGTTTTATTTAATCTGCTCTCCTATGACTTCTTCCATTTACAATTAATGTTCTTTATTGCATGTTCCCATTCAATTGCAAGCAAGCATAAGCTCTTAGGTGAACTTTTCTACTCCGTACTGTTCTGTACTCTATCTGGCTTTCTTAATTATATATTTGACTCTGCCATGGCAGGCTCTCCGAAAGGGGAAAAAAAAAAATCTCAAGTCCAACTCATCCAAGACCAAATCTCAAGCCCATCAGAAAAGCCCGTTAAAATGGCGGAGTTGTCAAGTTTTTATAATCTTATTTGCTATTCAAGTTTTTACAATTTCCTACCAAGGTGGGCCTGGCCCGGTTGATCACCTCCTTAAGGGGTACGAAAAACTGTTGAAGGATGAGACAGATCTGCAGGTTATGAGGATTATTCTTTTGGAACCAAATGCAGAGGCTAAAAAAGATTTCTGACTGGTGCTGCTCATGGAACATTAGAGATGGCTGGACCATTTCCTTCTGGTACGATAATTGGTGTGACATCCTCATTCTAGAGGCATTTATATATTGACACAACCTGACATCTGAGACGGAATATATCGCTTAGAGAAGCACTACCTTTGCTGGAGAATGTGGCACCCCAAATGTACCAGTCCTTAACATATCAGATCAGTAACTCCAAGGGCGAGCTATCTCGGTGTACAACACAATGATCAGTGGAGGAAAAAATCTTACTCACGAGGTAATGATTCGTAGAGGTTTTAATCATAGAAGGAAAAATCGGCTGTTCCGGATCAGAATCAGCCGATATTGATCCGATTTCTAACCGAGTTATGCGCTAGACTCGAATTTCGACCGAAACAGTCCCATTTCAGTCAAATTCCAGCTGCAGCGGTCCGATTCCAGTCAAATTCCGGCCAAAATGATCTTATTCCAGTTAAATTTCGGCCGAAACGGCTGTTATTCAAATTTTGTTTAATAAATGTCCCCAACGTGAACTTCAACCATAGACCTATTGATTGAGAACATTGGACTTTACTACTACATCACTTCATCTTTGTTGCTATTGAATGAAACTATAATATTTAAATTATACTTGTATTTGAGAGTAACCCTGTATTTGACCATCCGAACCCATTTTTTTAATTACAAATTTCTCTCAATACCTCTATTCATAGTACTTATAAGACTAAATTTTACCAAGTACTTATAAGACTAAATTGTACCAAGTTATTTTGTAGAGTTTATTTTAATTGTAATAATTGTATTATATTATATAAATATATTATTTGTGTAATATTATTTTTTTACAAACTTCTTTACTATTTCTTAGTACAAAACAAGTTTTTGCCAAAAGATTCGAGTTTCCGATCCGATTCCGATTTCACGATCAAATGACCTGTCCCGATTCCGATTCCGATTTTTCCTTCTATGATTTTAATGTTGAGCCACATTCCCACACATGTACGGGAGGCTATCGAGAAACGCTGCTGCACCTTTTGTTTAAATGTCGATATGCACAGGAAGTTTGGACCTCTGTTTCAAACAGATTGGGGCATGCTCTTATGGTCCAGAAAAATTCACTCACAGACATATGGGAAGCATCCGTTAGAAAGGCAACAAGTTCAAATGAGTTAAGAGAGATGGAATGGACAACTCGATTCATATGTGTCTGTTGGCACATATGGAAACAAAGAAATGCTCGGATATTCAAAGAAGAGCAATTACCAGCATGGATACTGGTAGGAAAAATTCTAGAAGAGAGTGCACTATGGATGAAGTTTTGTTAGAAGTTTTTGTAAATATAATATAGGTGACTGTAGTGGATGTATTCAAACACTTTTAATTCTAATATATCCTTGGTTGCATCAGTCAAGTTTTTTTTTTTAACAAAAAAAAAAGCCTAACTAATTAGGATATGATTGGAACCACCAATTCCCATTCAAAACGAGAAATGAAATTGAAGTTTTCTGAAATTCTCTTATCAGTACGCCGATCGAATGTGGCGCAAAGCTAAGAGCATGATAAAGGAAAGGTGATTGATGCAATTTTGTACAAGAGCATGATTGGAAACTTACGCTACTTAACGTGCACAAGGCCAGAGATCTTATAATGCAATCGGCTTGCTGAGCTGGTACATGGAAGAGCCAAAATCAACGCATTGAAAAAGGATTCTCCATCCGCTACAACCGAGGTACGATATCTATTGGATTATTTTATTCCACATGATCTACTAATGAATTTGGTATTTCCGGTTATTCGAACAGCGATTGGATGAGAGATGTGGATGATAGAAAAACACATCGGGCTTTGTATTTTACATAGACAATACGCCATTTACATGGCTCTCAAAGAAACAACCAATTGTGACGCTATCGACTTGTGAAGCGGAGTAGAAATAAAATCATTACTTTTGAATGTCTAGAATCTTTAGATCAAGTACTTTTCTACTTATCTAAAAAAATAAAATTGAATTTTAAGGTACATTTTCATAGAATTTGTATCCTCTGCATTAACTCAATTTTGAGTTAATATCTGGACCACCCGATTGAGATTCCCATTAATATTAGAGGGCCTCATGCGTTATAGGTGTGGGCCAGATTGGCCCGAATTCTGATCGAAGATCCATAAATTATCCAAGTAACCTGTTATCGTATTACACTCTCTGATCGACGATCCATAAATTTCTTTCCTCCAAAACAAAAGAACAAATAAATAAAATTAAAATAATTAATATAAATGAGGGAAATATGAAAATCCCCTTCAAAAACAATGCCCAACAGAAATGTCAAGACCCTTTTATCGTATTACACTCTCTGTACAACATGATGAGTTTAATTTGAAAATTCATAACAACAAATTAAAATCCTCTGTCGATGTTACCTTAAATACTGTGAACTCAAGTACTTTTAACTACCTGCTGATAGCTGATTCAATCTGATGTGGCTCTAAACATATCTACCAGCTCTTCTATCCTTGCTGAAATTTGGTCTATAGGCTTGGAAAAATTAATATTAAATCGATCGGGTTGTGTATAGAATCATATAACATTCCCTACTTTACATAATATCACATAATGGTCCCAAGTTTACAAGTAATGAAAATTATAGCGCCCTTGAGAAGTTCGTAAAAATAAAGGGACAGACAAAATATTATGCATGCAAGTTCACTTAGATATTTTGTTTAAGCGAAAAGTTCAGTGAGATTCATAATACATCATACATAAAGAGTAGGCACATGTTTATTCAATATACATATTTATACTAAAATATATCCTTCCAAACTAAAACTGAAACAAGTGGTTCTTCAGTTACCCGTTCGAATTCTAGTAGGTCCAATCTTTCTCGCCCAAAGGACAACCTTAACATATATCATTATATCACCATAACAGTCCACCAGAGTAAACAACGCACAACGCCAATTTCTCTTGAAATTAATAAAGAACGGCCATGAAGCCCCAAAAACTGACCACAAAGAAGAGAGAGAAAGAACTGAACAATATGAGAAAATTGATGCCGTCAATTCGGTCGTGGCTCATTTCATTTGTGGAAGCACTAGTACAAAAACCCCCTTCACCGACTGTTAAAAAACCCTTATACCGACTGTTATTGAGGCGTCGGTGATGGCGGCGACGGTATAGATAAATCTTTACTGACGGGTGAATAACAGTCAGTGTAGGCACCCAACACCGACTGTTTTTTTGAAAAAACCGTCGGTGTAGGTGCCCAACACCGAATTTTTTTTTTTTTTTTTTTTTGCACCTGTATAATTATATAATTCCTATACCATTTATAATTATACAAAATTATAAACTTTTTTCAAGGTGAATATATTAATAGATAAATAAACGTCATTTACATCTTTTCCTCTCTACAGAGAGCAATCAGTTACAAAACTAATTAAAAGGGAAAAACAACAATTTGACATAGTAATAAGATTTCTATACTCAACAATGAGCCATCCATTGCTCTGCATCATACCAAATCTTCTCCGCAAGGACATGTGGCGCTATCCTTCTATCTGAAAGACTTTCTCTCATTTCACTGTTTCCATGTTTCAATTTGGACCAGTAGATACTGCCTAGTAAATACAACTCAGATTAAATCATATGGTAGTAAATATAAATAGTGGTGTTTTGTTTAGCACAGTATACCCATTTTTAACCAAGAAGAAAAGAAAAATGGGAGTGACTTACCAATACAGCAAGGTTGTGGAGTGGCTGGATTAACCTGAACAAACTATGCTTGCTATCTGAAAATTAGGAGAGAGATGTACTATAATATAATTAGAAGTGAAATGAGAGTTATGATGAATAAGGTTTACACTAATAGATTTGCTGAAGCATATGCAAGATGAAATTACCAAATTGTTTAAAACAAGTGATGGAATCATCAGATAAAATTACAACAGCAACATTTCTTATGTACCTGAAGGTTTAATGCTTTCTTTTTGAGATCCTGAGGCAAGAGGGGAATTTGAGGGTACTTATCTCAAAATTTATGAAAGACAAGTTGTAATCAGAAGAATTACAGTAGTAACACTGGATGCTTACTAGGATCGAATTGCTCTCCTTTTAGAAGATTCACTGCCTTGTACTCGTACTCCAATCCTAATAAAACATAGAAATTAAGTTCATATGTCCATCGAAAAAGAAATAAGAACCTTTGATCACAAATTTTACCATTTAATGTTTTCATGCAAAGACTGTGGAAGGGTAAATTGGTCAAAAGAAAAAATCATTACCTAGGAAAAATCCTTGTATACACTTCATAACAAGAAATCCATGGACATTGAAAATATGTGACAACATTTTTAAGTCAAAATGGGGCATTTCCTAAGATCTACTATTGCTGGTACTGGTCTGAGCATTCCTTGTATGAAATTATAATCAAGTAGCAGTAAAAAAATGTTTCCATTATTTTCTCCTTTGTATAGTACTAACTTGTTATTATAAAGGAAATAATACTTAAAGAATCTACAAGATTACCTTGTTACCAATATAGCCCATGACCCCGACACCGACAGTCGAAACCCTTAGATTTTGAATATGTTTTCTTAAACTCCTCCTTACCCAGATTGATAGAAATACACCCACCATTTGTTTGCTTATTATTCGCACAAAACTTGACCTCTTCTTCTTCTTCTTCCTACTCACCGCACTCTCCCAATCAAGTTCCGAATTCAAATTCAAATTATCATCTCCTTGCACTGATTTGAATGATGCCATACTTTTCAAAACCTTACCTGATGATACCATATCCAACTGCTGTTCCGGCCAAATCATACCAATCCTCTCGGAGTGGCTAAGTGTTTTGGTTAACTTCTTCTCTTTATTCAGGTTTGTTATAAACTCGGGTTTAGGTTTGGCAAATGGGTTTGCTTCTTCATCGGAATCAGTGTCTGAGACTGAGCAAAATACAGATTCTAGGGGAATAGAATCATCAGAGGGTTTAAATCGAGAAGGAGAAGGCGGGTCACTATGGCACTTGTATTTCTCCTTAACAGGTCGGATCTTGTTAAGGGTTTCACGGATCAGGTACTCCCACATGCGGATCGGGCGGCTGTCTTCAGCTCCAAATATGTTTCCCGCATTTAGTGGCACTACTTCTTGAAAGCTGCATAAAGCATCAATAAATTAAAATAACATATATAAGAACAGGCTAGTCTGTACCAGTACCATAACTGGCCATTATAACGGATATTACATCCAATTAGAAAATTAAAACAAAGTATTTAAAAGTAAAATCTTCCTTTTTATGGAAAATAGTTAATGCATGATGAGTTTTAAGTAAAATCAATAAAAATGACAAGAAAAATAAATGAATATGAACATTCATGTCCCTTCACCTGGTACTTTACCTGTTACTGTTACAGTTCTTAACTAGTACCAGTACCATGTAATGTAAAGTGTACCTCTAACCTTGTTAAACTTAAAACTCATCATGCATTAACTATTTTCCATAAAAAAGAAGATTACTTTTTCTAAGAAAATAGGAGACATGATAGAACAATAAGAAACGAACAAATACCCGAGTACATAGATATCAGCGGCCTCAGACATGTCAAGCCAATCAGAGAGGTCCAGATCGTCAGGTGGGATCCGCCCACCTACATTCCATGTTCCTGCACAAATCCTGCAGCCAGTTTTAATAATCAGCAATATCTTACAATTTTTCCATTTCATCTGCTAGATATATTTTTAGGAAACATAAATAAAGAAAAGGTTCATGCCTGAGTTCTTTGGTGTGAATGTACTGTGCACGAAGTGTTTCTGACTTTCTTCTCCTCATCCTGCTTGGAATGCCTCCTATCCTATTGCCTAATTTAAAGCAGCAATGATATAAAACAGTTACGGCAATTAAATCAACAACTTGTACAAGATTCATAGATTAATCGACATGAAAATTTATTTTTTTAAGTACGTAGATAAATAAATACCAGTTGTTTCAGCCCTTAAATCAGTCAATCTCCTCTCCTCATCATTTAATTGCCGCTCCCAACCGCACATCTCTGAAATCATTTGGTTAAATCAGAATTTTTTTCCAAACAAGATCTAGCAATTATCAGACAAACTATGTCTGTCTTTGCAAAAAAAGTCACTATCAAGTACCAGGAGCATAAAATTTTCAGTTATCCAAAAATTTAGCAATGGCAGTTAATGGAGATATCTTAAATTAATGATCAAGTAAATAGTCAAAAGTAAATAGGATTGGAAATAGAAGGCGGCGGTGGAGGTGGTGGCGGCGGCGGTGAAAAGAGGTGAACTCCACGTCGCATCCGCTTGGAGATCAGACGCTCGCTATCGGCCAGAAAAGCACTCCTCCGCGCTATCGGACAGAATTCGGGTGGTCGGGCGCACAACGCACTCCTCCTCCGCGCTCCAGCGGTGCTCGGGTGCTGGTGCGGGGCGAGGCAGCAAGGCGAGGTAGCGGGGCGGGGCGAGGCAGCAAGGCGACTCGGGTGCTTGGCGGAGCCGGAGGCAGCAAGGCGGGGTGTTTGGGAGATCGCGAGGCTGATCGAAAGAGAGAAACTCAACTCAAAATTTTGGGAGGGTTTTCGGCAAAGAAGAGGGAAATGAAATATTTCGCGGCTGATCGAAAGTTATAAACTGGGAACTAAATTTTGTTAGCTCAACACCGACTGTTTTTCTAAAAAACAGTCGGTGTAGGTATCACCAACACCGACTGTTTTTTAAAAAAACAGTCAGTGTTGGTGACTGCTTAACACCGACTGTTGTTTGTGAAAAACAGTCGGTGTTGGTTTACTGACGGTTTTTTGTAAGAGAACAGTCGGTGTTGAGATTGTTCTTATTTACGATTTTACCAGCAGTCTCTACACCGACTGTTACATATTAAAACAGTCGGTGATTGAGGGTCGGTGAAGGGGTTTTTTGTACTAGTGAAGGTTGTGTTGAACCAAGAGTAGGAACACAAATTTTTGACAGGGGAGGCCCACAGCGATTCGGGTTGCCGTCTAGCTGTTATTATCAAATGAAATAAATTGTGCTTCTAGGCCTAATGTAGAACCAGTTAAATCATTATATACCACAGAGAAAGATGTTACGAAGGTTAGTTCAATCAGCTCTATCGGTATTTCTCGTGCCAAAGAGTTGTGAGAGAGGTCCAAACTTTCTAATTGGTGCAAATTGGATATGGAATTTGGTATTGCACCGCTTAAACGGTTGTTCGACAAGTTCAGTGTTGTCAACCAATTCATTTGACCGATATCTTCGGAAATGTTTCCTACTAAATTGTTGGAAGACAAATCTATTAAACACTCCATTAGTAAAATTTCTTCCAATATAAATCTAACCTTCCTTTTGACATAAGTTTCAATCCAAAATTCATTGATACTTCAGCTTTCAAGTCAAAATAATATGTAATGTGTAAGATAAAATTGGCATCACTGAAGTTCAACTCCCCCACTATTGAACCATAATCATATCCTCCATCCAAGGAAGAGGAATTGTCAGCTGTTGATCCCATATCTAGAATGCATGATGGTATTTCTCCAGAAAAATTATTGTGGGATAAATCTAGTATGCGTAAATATCTGAATTGACATATTTGTTCTGATATAGGTTCTCGAAACATGTTTTATCTTGCTTGAAGCATTATGAGATTAGACCCTTTGCCAATCCAAATTGGAAGTTCTCAAGATAAATAGTTTTTCCCAATGTCAATGGCACTTATATTAGAAATATTCAGCCATGTAATCGGAAAGTTTCTGGTTAGATTGTTTTGGCTCAGATCTACAATTTGTAAGTCTGATTTATTAGAGCAAGGAGGTATTGATCTAGAAAGCTTGTTATCTGAAAGGTCTAGAAACCAACGATAAGGATCCTTCTAAATAATTTCCCCTTAACTTTAACAATGAAGATACACTTTGATGTCTAGCACTTCCAATGCAATTAGAACGCCATTTAGTTTGTTGTAACTGAGGTCCAGCAAGCCAAAACTGCCGTTGCAAATAATAAAAGGAATCTTTCCACTTATATTATTATCATTTAACATTAATCTTGTAGCTTGAGTAAAGTTGACACTGCTAGTGAAAGATCTATAGAAATTATTAAATGATAGATCCAAAATAGAGAGAAAATAAGGCCGAATCCTAGGAAAATTGTTTGTATATCATCAGTAAGATTGTTAAAAGATAAATCTAGAATATGGATACTGTTTGTTGATATGAGCGGAAGAGGGCCATGAAAATAATTATTTGATAAGTTGAGGGACATTAAATTTGGAAGCTTCATGGAAATATCAGCCGGTAATTCTTCGCTAAGATGGTTGTTAAATATCCAATACTGAGAGTTTTTCATGAGTTAAAAACAGAAGTTGAAGAGGCCCTGTGAAGAAGTTTTTGTGCAAATCTAATTTGATCAAGTTCGTATTGTTTTCTAACAACCACACAGCTGAAAAAGAACCCTTGGAGCGAGTATTAGAGAGGTCTAACACTTGTAATTTGTGCTGAGAATACAAGAAAGTGGGCTCAACATCAATAATGCAATTAGCAAGTTCAAGAACCTGAAGTTTAAAAGGCATATCATCTACAACTTCCACTAGAAAGTTCAATGAATCGTAAGTTGAGAGCATATATCAGAACTTCAAGATTAGAATGATTGCGAAATGACCTCATGGACAGAGTCCCCTCAAATTGGTTATAGAACAGGGAAAAGTATCTTAGGGACACTAGTCTATCAAAAATGGAGGGGGGAAATTTTATTTGAAAATTGTTGACTCAAAAGTCAAGTAGCTTAAGAGAGGAAAGATTTCCCATACAAGGAGGAAGATATCCAGTAAAACTGTTGCCTAAAACTGTTGCCTATAATATTAATGAGAAAGATCATCAAATAAGATTAATCTATTTGAAACCAATGAGGTCAATTATGAGATGGCGTACGTTTCTTCATTTATATGTTTTCATTTTTTCTTTTTGTTTGTTTGTTTTATTTTCAGACTCGGTGTTATGCCCGAAACACATATATAGAACTACTACTAAAAGAGATTAATTTTAAAATAAAATAAAAATATATTGATTGTTCAAATATGAAATAGAGAATGTATAAGGAAGACACTCTAGATTATATTAAAGTGCCCAAACAATGGTTCAAGTCTTCAAGGAGCATTGCAAAGTTTCCTTAAGATGCATTGAGAAAAATAAAAATATAACTGGATCCTTATCTCACTATTCTTTGCAGCCCTACCATTAGTACACGACTAATTAAGATCAAATACCACCAGACAACAAGAATTTTATTTTTATGTTACTGTTCTATATTATACCAATTTGACCAAATTTCTATGATGTCAAACATCTATGATCTACTGGTGTAGAGACACGGCATGCAGAATTTAAAACAACTTTCATATTGCAAGAAGACAAATGTCTCAAATATTATAACTCGTTTCCTATTGACAACATAGTTTAATATGTATTTCGTTATAATTACCTTCTAATGTTAAAGTAGTGTCATTTAGCTGATTGCCTGCTAACGAAAGGGCTTTTAGAGAAGACCAATGTCCCAAATCAAGAGAACTCCCAGAATCTAGACATTCACGTAGACTAAGCACCTCCACATTTAGTGCATTTATAAGCTCTGTGTCCATTAAAATATCGGTCAGATTTAAGAAAATATATAAAAGAAGACTTGTTATTGTCATATAATATAAAATTAATGGTTCATTTATGAGAGAGATCGAGGTTACCTTTGACAATAATACTATCTTCCCACATAATTACCATCCAGATAAAGTGCTCGAAGTGATGATAGTTTGGCTAAGGAGGAAATGATGCTTCTATCCAGGCTGTTCCATGAAAGGTCTAGCATCTGTAGCTTAGTTAAGTTGGACCAAGATTCAAACCCTGACATTAATTCAATACAAAAGATGGATCATGAATAAATGGAGAATCTTTCTTAATCAATTGAAAAAGGGAGCTAATTAATTAAATAGATCAGTAATTAATTTAATTTTGTTACCGCTGATGGGCCGATTGTTGTTTATATTATGTTAAGTACCCGTACCCAATACAAATACTAAAGAAAAATGAGAAGTACGTCAGTACTTGTCATGTCATTGTTAATCAGCAAAATACGAGTATATATACATGAGGAATGCCTCCATTTTTCATGCCTCCATTTTTAAAAACTTTAATAATTCAAAATTTAAAACTTAAAAGTCAAAATAAAACCGTTGGATATGTTCTACATCATTTTATCTATGCATGTGTAAAAAATTATGACATTTCAATTTTGTTTTGGTTGTCATCAAGAGCTTGTAAAAAACATACTAATGTGGATAATTTCTAGACGTTGATTTTTTGAACTTATTGATTCACATAAAACCAAAATCAAAATGTGATAATTTTTTATGAGCACATATATAAAATGATGTAGATCATATCTAACAGTTTTATTTTGACTTTTAAGTTTTAAATTTTGAGTTATTAAAGTTTTAAAAAATGGAGGCATGATGGAGACACAAAAAATAGAGGCATTTGAACCTCCTCTATATACATAATTCTTATAGAAGAAAGAAACGTGAAGATTAAACAGTTTTTGGAGCATTGTGCTCCAGGGGTTAGACAATCGCCAAAATACAGACCGTGCATATTTTCCTCCATGAAACGTACGTGTTTGAATTAAGATTAAACAGTTGTGGTTTAGTAATTAATTCGTTGAAGGGATGACTCGAATGGAAAGGGGAGGTAGCACATCCATCTCCAGTCCGATTCACTGCATTTGACAAGTTTTACGGGCATCCAACCGAATTCTCTTCCATCCGATTTAATTAGAGGATATTTAATTGTTTTATATCATTCACTCGTTCTCAACTTTCATTAATAAAAAATGATATAATTTCGCAACCAATGGCTGCGGAACCAGCCATTTGATTCGGCAGCCAATGGTTTGGGAACTAGGTTTTTTTCATATGTTGCAATAGCTGCTGCGGAACCAAAAAACAATTTCGCTGTTTTTTGTTCTCACTCTAAAAACAATTAAAAAATTCATTTATTTTTCAAATTATTATTAAATAATATAGGCAAATTGTTGAAATTATGCGAAAATATTGGGACAGAACAGTGAATGAATATGTGATGAAATTTCTGTATTGATTTGTATATTGATTAATTTTTGTATACATATTACATGAGGCTATTTATAAGAAAGAAATAAAGGTAGCCTATTTCCTATCTAACGGTAACTTTCTATTTATGGTAACTTTCTTTCAGGCTAATTACTCTAACTAATTACATTTCTCAGCACTCCTCCTCAAGCTTGGAATGTATATATCGTACAATTCAAACTTGCTTGTGATGTCTTTAAATTGTTTAGGGTCTAATCCTTTGATGAAGACGTCCGTCAATTGATCTTCGCTTTCAACACATGATGTTTCTATTTCTGTGGATTGAATATTTAGTTCACTAATGGAATACTGGATTCGATGCGATGTGTCGTGCGGAGTTATTATCGCAATACATCTTCATGGGTTGAGCACTCGTAATACCCATGTCTTTGAGTAGTTGCTTGACCCATATTAGTTCACTTGTGGTTGACGCCATGGCACAATATTCCGCCTCCACGCTAGATCGTGCCACAACATTTTGTTTCTTGTTTTTCTATGTGACTAAGTTTCCGCCTACAAATGAGCAAAAGCCAGTAGTGGATTTCATATCGAAACTTTCGACCCAATTTATATCGGAATAGCCACATATGATATTAGAATTATTATTTTTCATCCAAATTCCTTTGTCGGAATTTTTCTTTAAATACCTCAAAATTATATTTATGGCCTCTAAATGTGGAGTTCTTGGTGAGTGCATGAACTTACTAATTTGGCTTACAGAAAAAGAAATATTCGGACGGGTGACCGTTAGGTAAATTAATTTTCCGACTAGCCTTTGAAATTGGTTTGTCTTTTATCGGTTCATCATCCTCACTTTTTAATTTACACTTGTTATCAATTGGGGTAGAAATCGGTTTGCACCCTATTTTACTGGTTTCTTTCAAGAGGTCAAAAGTATATTTTCTTTGAGAAATAAAAAGTTCCAACTTTGAATATGCTACCTCTATTCCTAGAAAATATTTTAAATATCCAAGGTCTTTGATGTCAAAATTTTCTTTTAATTGACTTTTAACTTTTTTAATTTCTTCTATGCTATTTCCAGTAACTATAATATCATCTACAGATACTAATACAAGGGTTATATTTTTTCCATCATTTGTAGTAAACAAAGAGTGATCGGCACTACTAATTTTAAAATTGCAAGAATTTAAATAAGAGCTAAGTTTTTCATACCATGCCCATGGAGATTGCTTCAATCCATAGATTGATTTATTTAACCTACAAACTAGATTAGAATTGTTTTCCAATTTATGACCGGGTGGTAGGTTCATATATACATCTTCTTCAAGTGTTCCTTGAAGAAAGACGTTTTTTTACATCCATTTGGTACAAATCCCAATTATTGTTTACCACAATAGAAAATAAAATTCTAAAGGTATTCATTTTTGCTACCGGGGCAAATGTTTCATTGTAATCTATCCCATATGTTTGAGTGTACCCTGTGGCCACCAATCTTGCTTTGTATCATTTTATGGTACCATCACTATTATATTTTGTTTTGTATACCCATTTGCAACCAACGGATTTTTTTGTTTTTTGATTTTTAGCTCTTCTTTCATGACATTACACCATACCAGATTGGTTATGGCTTATTGATAATTATTTGGTTCTAGTTCTTTCTCAATAGAAGTGAGAAATGCATTATAAGAAGAAAAAATATTTTCATATGATACGAATTTTTGTATGGGGTATTGCACCGTATAGGTCACAAAGTCTCTAAGTCTAGTAGATGGTATAGTGTTCTTAAGGACCGTCTAACTACTAGATTTTCTTCTCTCTCTTTATCATCGATTTCGATGTTTTCTATTGTTTCTTCAACATTATTTGTCTCAACCTCATGGTTGGCATTTTATGTAATACTTGATCATCTATATGAGGTAGTAAGAATGGTACCGAATTTATTTGGTAATTTGTATGTGGTGTTTCACTCATTTCCATTTATTTGAAATATGGCTCATCTTCACAAAATATAACATCCCTAGATGTAAATAATTTTTTTGTAATAGGATCATAACATTTGTACCCTTTTTTATAAGAGGAGTATCCTAAAAAAATAGCTTTTGTTGACATATAGTCAAATTTATCTTTTCTTTTAGTTTTTTCACTCATTTCACTCATTTCTAATGGACTTTTATTATTTAGTACACTAATTGGTAATCGACTAATTAGATGTGTGGCACAAAGAATGGCATCTGACCAATATAATTTTGGAACATTGTTTTGAAATAACAATGCTCGTGCCATTTGTAATAAGGTCTTTTTTTCCTTTTCGGCACTCCATTTTGTTCGGGGATGTTTATGCATTTGTTCGGTGTATAATTTCTTTAGTTTTAAAAATATTTTATAAAAATTTTGTTTACAAATTCTGTACCATTATCTGACCTAAAATTTTTAAGTTTAGCATTAAATTGATTTTCTATAAGACATATAAATTCTTCAAAACAACCAAAGACTTCATCTTTTGATTTAAGTAAATATATCCAAGTAGCTCTTGAAAATTCATCAATAAATATAACAAAATACTTAAATCCATTATATGAATTAATTGGGGCTGGACCCCATACATCGGAATGAACTAAATCAAATGGTGTGTAACTTTTGCTAGTTGATGAAGAAAAAAGGAGTTTAGTTTGTTTTGCTAATTTTAATATATCACAATTTAAAGAATTTGTGGAAGCAATATTTAAAATATTATTTACGGTTTTGTCCGAGGGGTGTCCAAGTCTATTGTGCCATATGTCATAATTTATAGAGTTTGTCGTAGCACAAAAGTATGAATTTTTTTTTATAAGATAATTGATCAGAGTCAAAATAACAATGATTTACGTAGGGTTTTGGCTTAAGTTTTGCATATTTTCTCACGCTTATGTTTAATTAATTAGAGAAAAAGGCTACTGTCACCCTTCTTTATGTTTTATTGCAGAAAACAGGTTTTGGGACTATTTTACACCAAATGGAGCTAGAATCGGGTCATTCGGATCAGCGACGCTTATCGACGAAGTCTCTGTTACGGTCCATATTGCTTGATACGGACCAGGCCTAGCACAGACCAGAAGATAGCGCTGGAAGCATTAAACCCTAACCGTCAAGGTCCTAATACGGACCGTATCACTTGATACGGTCCGTATCCAAAGGCGTCCCTTGGGGAATAACTGCCGACAGCTGTTTTCAGATCAGTTTCTTAGCCCCTACTCAACCTCCAGACGTCCCTCCACTCCTATATAAGGCCCCTGGGCAGAAGGAATAGTTATCTTTGTAATTAGGGTTAGATTTGATTAAAGTGAGAAGAGAGGAGTGCTTGTAACAATGCCGTTCCGCGGCTAAGTTCCTTTTCTTAGGGCTAGGCAGTAAACCTTGTTACTCTTGATGTTTTGATATATATATTTCTGTTGATTATGATTTTTTGTTGTTGAATCAAAATGCTTTTGTGATTTACTATCTCTTCATCTAACTTCAATGATCTAGTTTGAGTCCGTTAGAGTAGTGACAGTACTTTAATGGTAAGAGAAACTATTTGTATGAATTAGCCTCGTTGAGATTTATTAGGTTTATGTGAAGAAAACCTTAGCGGGGAAACCATAAACCAGACCAACAAAACGCGTACCAAATTCCATCATATGCGTAAGGAAAATCGCAGTGATCTGTGTAGTAATTTGGGGTTTTGAGAGATCAGACATTTGCGTAAGGAAAATCGCAGTGTCCTATGTAGAATCTCGGTGAAAGATCTGTCATTCTTGCGTAACATAAATCGCAATGACCTATGTGGTTATCTTTCATAAAACAACAACAGGAAATCAGACGCAACAAGAATATATTGTCAAGGCGGATTTAGTGGCAATGGTGTGCCGAAATTCTAGGAATTCTCATCTCTATCTTTATTTTAATTACTTTTAATTGCTTCCTAATTTACATTGATCACAATAACATCTCTCAATTTTCAGATTTCGTCTAGCCTTTCGAAAGATTGTGATTCGATCGCTCAAAGCATTGAACCAATATTTCCTGTGGATCGACCTCAAATATACTACTCGATAGGATTGTGCGCTTGCAGTCGAACCGATAGCATTTCCAAGTTTATAAATATTAAAAGAAACATTGCTCTCTTTTGAGTGATCAAGCTTTTTGGCGCCGTTGCCGGGGAATAACGGTTCATTGTGCAAGGCCTCGCGAGACGTCCTTGCTTTGACCATTGAATCCAATTAATTAGAAACGCCTAGATTTCTTTTTATTTTCTGCATTTTTCTTTTTCTTTTGTTTTCAATTTCGTTTTTATTTTTTTTTAGTTTAATTTTCAGATTTTCTTTTCTTTTTTTTAGGACACTGCACGCTGGCCGAATCATCCGTACGAAGATCCGAGAGGATTGCTAGTAGGAGAGGACAATTCGCTTCCACATCACCGATAAGAACCAATCATAGTTCTTCATCGAGTAATTCTGAAAGCGAAGAGGACTCAGATTCGATCAACATGAATATCCCACCGAACGAACCGATCAACAATGGAAGACAAAACAATGGTGATCATGGAGTTCACGATGCAGCAAGACCCAACTTCTACGAGACTATTGTGTACCACGCGCGAATGATCCTAATTCTAGCATAAACCCGCCAACTGTTACAAACCGTAATTTTGAGATCAAACATGCTCTCATAAATATGGTTTTGCAACAACAATTTGGAGGATTTCCACATTAAGATCCACATCTTCATTTGTCAATTTTCCTAGGGATATGCGAGATGATAAAGATCAACGGAGTTACCGATGAAGCAATCAGTCTAAGGCTATTTCAATTCTCATTAAAAGATAAAGCAAGAGCATGGTTGTTTTCCTTACCGGCCAATTCCATTCAAACTTGGGACCAATTGTTTAATGTGTTTATTGCAAAATATTTTCCACCATCCAAAACTTCGAGGTTTAGAAATGCAATTACTAATTTTGAACAAAGAGATGGTGAAACATTGTGTGAGGAATGGGATAGATATAAGGATATGTTAAGGTGTTGTCCATATCATGGTCTAGAAAGATGGCTGATTGTTCAAACTTTTTATAATGGTCTAAACCCTACCGATAGGTTGTCTATTGATGCTTCCGCAGGAGGAGCAATCATGAACAAGGAACCTGACGAGGCTTACAACCTAATTGAAGAGATTGCAATCAACCAACACTACTGGATCCCTGAGCAAAAGAAGCAAACTCCAACACCTGGCATGCACCGAGTAGATGATATATCCATGCTGAGCGCAAAGATTGATGCTTTGCAAATGGCACTCAACAAGCAAACCAAGCAGCGAACGGTAGCAGCAGTCAATGCCGCAACAGCATGTGGCTATTGTGGAGGAGCGCATGAGATGACCGAATGTGACGGTAACTGAGGAAGAAGTAGAGCAAGCAAACGCAATCGACAATAGCTTTCGACCTCAGTCCGCCTACAATACATACCATCCGAACAACCGAAACCATCCGAATCTCTCATACGCAAACAACCAAAGGCCTGCTGCACCCCAACAGAATTACCAACCACAACCCAATTATCAACCGAGGTACAACAATCCTCAACCGAATTACCAACCGAGGCAATACAACCAACCACAGCAACCTGACATCACAACATTAATAGAGAGATTCCTAGAGAAGCAAGACAAGGCTAACGCCGAAATCGCGTAAAAGATCGAATCCTTCACAAACCGCAACAAAGACTTAGAAGACAATGTCTCTAAGATGGCTAAAGAACTCTTGAGTATTACACGCGGAAAAGGCAAATTTCCGGGCCAACCAGAAGAAAACCCGAGAGAGACTTGCAAGAGCATAACATTAAGGAGCGGTACAGCTTATCAGGGACCTCTCATGTCCGATCAAACTTCCGATGAGATGCATGCAGAGCCATCGCATTCCGAAGAGTACGAGCCGCAACCACCGGAGCCGCCCGTATTCGAACTGCAGACAAACCTTACTAAGGAGCAGAATGACACCGTAGGTGGAGACGAGCGACAACACGAACCTGAATACATTTCACCACCACCCTACAAGCCACCTCTGCCATTCCCTCCAAGGCCTGCCAAGCATAAGATAGAGCCACAATTCGCGAGATTCATGGAGACACTCAAGCAACTACAAGTCACAATCCCCTTCACTGAAGCAATTGCAAGCATACCCTCGTATGCTAAATTTCTGAAGGAGATTCTCTCAAATCGCAATAGGCTCCAAGAATTCTCAACAATTCCGCTCAATCTGGAATGCAGTGCGCTCGTGCAAAGCAAATTACCGACAAAGTTGAAAGATCCGGGAAGCTTCTCGATACCATGTACCATTGGCACAACCGATTTTAAGAGAGCTTTATGTGATCTGGGAGCAAGTGTGAGTCTGATGCCTAAGGTAGTATTTGACAAACTGGAATGTGGAGACCTATCACCAACACAGATCTCATTGCAACTAGCTGACCGATCAATTCGATATCCTGAAGGAATGTTGCTTGATATCCCAATCAAATCGGTAAATTCTGGATACCAGCAGATTTTAGTTGATATGGAAGAAGATGAGCATATTCTGATCATCCTTGGAAGGCCATTTCTCGCCACATGTGGGGCAATGATTGATGTTAGGAATGAAAAGATTTCACTCAATGTTGGCGAAAACAAGATGATCTTCAACATGAATGAGACCAAAGTCCCACCTGACATAAATCTTGTCTACAATTTGGAAACAACGGATGAGTATGGCAATGATGAATTGTGAATGGATGAATTTGAAGACATCGAAGAAATGGTGCACGAAGCAAAAATGGAGAGACTATTCACCATACAAGATAACGGTCAGGTCCATCCAACCTCCGTGACAACACAAACCGATGATCTGAACAAGAGCCCTAATATCGCAAACAACAGGAATTATTCTCTCTTAGCCCTTGCATTAATCAAAAACCTACGCGAAGAACTCGATGCAATTTCTTAAAGACTGGACGAGGTTGAAGTAGCACTCGGTGTGAGCCTGGCGTTCGACCCCGGACCTCAAACACCAACCGACTTCTTCGAGAAGAGCAATGATAATGAGACCACAGAAGACACTGAAGGCGAACCACTCGATAAGCAACCCGCTTGCATTAACGGGAGGATATCTGGAAGGAACTGACAAAACACCGAGTCAAGCTAATGACTTTAAACAAGCGCTTCTTGGGAGGCAACCCAAGGCCACTTTTATATTTTCCTATATATTTTTATTTTTAGTTTAATTAGAACTTAAACAAAGAAACAACTCATACCCACCTTTTTCCTATGATCAGGTAAGCATGATGGAGGAAAGGCTTGATCAAAGACATCTCGAAAGATGGAAAAATACTCTCTGGTACGGCCTGTATTAGCTGATACGGACCATACCAGTGGATACGGGGGTAATAGAGTTAGAAGAGAGAAAAAAAGTGGTGAATACGGCCCGTATTGGCTGATACGACCCGTAATCAAAGGAGTTAAAACTTAGCGGTTATTGGGTGAGCATAACGGACTCAATACGGACCGTATTGGCTGATACGGTCCGTAATAAAGGTTAATCTGGGAGATGCGAACCCGTTAAGAAGAGACGTTTGAAATCCTGCGCGAATCACGTCTCATAACCGTTAACCATTTTCGTTTTAACCCCTAAACCCCTTCTCTTCCTCTCTCTCCCTATTCTCTTCCCCTCAATCTCTTCTCCTTCTCCCTCTTCCACTCTTGCCCGAAAATCAAGCACTCCCCTTTTACCGCCAATCTCCATCACCAACCTCATCTCCATCAACATTGAAGCCGCCGCCAGCCTCCTTCTCTGCGCCTCAACCCTAATACGGACCGTACCGGGTCCGTATCCGACGACCCCTCGAATCCAACTTCTCCAATTTCGGTTTTTCTAAACCCCTTTTCTAATTTCAAAGTTTAAATTCGTTTTTGCATTTTTTTAATTTAAACTCTGTTACATTAGTTTAGATAATTAAGTTTTATTTTTGCAAAATCACAAAAAATTAGGTTTCTGTCAAAAATCCCAATTTTTACCAGTACAATACGACCCGTATTGACCCAATACGGTCCGTAGTAGTTTACCAGAACCAGCACTTAGCATTTTTCCAGAAATACCTTTTAATACGGTCCGTATTGGTGATACGGTCCGTAACCAGTCCGGTACTTGGTCAAATTCACCAACCAACCAGTCCGTAATCAGACCGTATTGCCAAATACGGTCCGTAACAGAGACATTAAATTTAAGCAAATGGCCCCAAAAATGAAAAATATTTTAGGGGCAGTTACAAGGAGTGCAAAGAAAGCCCTCGGAGGTGCTGGCCAGAGCAGTTCACCGCAGGGCTCCTCTAGTCGATCCTCCCGGTCCTCCGGCTCGCAACCACAATCATCCAACCATTCATCCTCTCATTCCGACGCTCAGCAATCAATCAGAGACACACCAATCTCAGATGCGGATTATGACCCGGAGGAGTTCAACCCTCGGGATTTCGGTCTTGAGGAAGAGGACTCCGATGAGTCGATGGAGGAAGCAACCGAGTACCAACCCGTCTTCTCGCATCCACAATTCGGACAAAGCTACGAGAGGATGAAAGCAAGGGAGGTCATATACCACAAGTCCATCAACACGGAGACACTCGAGCGACTAGGCCTCCTTGCACAAACTGAGCAGCTCGCAAACCGCATCCACCTCTGGCAATTCCTCCAACTGATCAAAGGAGTTAAAATTTACAAGGTGCTCACGAGGGAGTTCCTTGCAACATTCAGATACAATGAAGACTCCATCTCTTTCCAGATGATTGGCGAGCAGTACATAGTCACCATGGATGATTTCTGCGCCATCTTCAACCTCACCAACGATGACACTTCTGATTCTTCTGACTGCCGAGAGTTCTGGTACAGCATCACAGAAGACAACCAAAACACAACTCGACCGGCAAGCAGAATCATCCATCCCCAAGTCCGCCTCTTGCAAGTAATCCTTGCAAATTCCATTTTTGCAAGAGGCGAAAGTTCATCCAAAGTAACACTACCCGAGCTATATCTCCTCAAATGCATGATTGAGCCTACACCGGTGCGACCTCACCTCGGCCATCTCCTCTGCAAACAAATCCGTGAGGTCGCCCACGCCAAGAAAAAAGGTGGAAAAACCTCCATCGGGTTCGTGGCCACAATCTTGGCCAATCATCTCACTCTGCAAATTGACCATCTCAAGGAAGCAAGCGGGCTCACACAAATTGACATGTCATGCCTCCAAGCCATGAAATTTGTCACCGGCCACTATCCAGGTCCCTACTTCTACAATTCGCCAAAGGGAATCCTCCAATTTCCCTTTCGACATCTCAATCTCCGCAGTAGAGCTTCCTGGAAAATGACACGCCACGCGAGCCCGTCTTATGAGCCTCCTCAGGATTACATCGACGTAATCGAGAGCCAACACGCAATGCAAAATTAGGCTAGCATCGATTGGCAGCAGAGAGGAGAGGAGGAGCCCCCTTTTGATGCATGTAGGGAGGCAGGCACATCGGCAGCTAGAGCTGAGTCTTCAGGGGCGGCACCATCTGATGCCCCTACAGCCGAGTACGATCAGTTCATCCAAATGGTAGATTGGATGAACTCCAACTTCAATGAGCTCCACCTGACAACAACCGAAACTACCCGGAAGATGGAGCAAAACATCTCAACAATTCACCAAGAGGTTGGTGAAATCAGGAACAGCATGGAGGAGATCCGGAGGAGTATCGACAAGAGCAGGCGCGAGACCCAGCAGACGCGCTACATGGCACAGCAGTATTATCAGTATGCTCTCGACTCCGAATTCGAGTATCAGCCACCACCATATGGACTCTTCGACCCATCATTCTACGAGGAGATCCAGCGACCACCACCACCTCCACCACCTCAGGATTGAGGTGTAGTGAGTTGTATCTTTCCCCGATCTTTTTACTTTTCTATTTCCTTTATTTTTATCTCTCGAGCATTAGGGACAATGCTCAATTTTATTCGGGGGGTAGGAAAGTAAATTGACCATGTATCTTTAAAAAATTTCACATTTTAAATACTTAGGTGCTAGTAGTTTTACTCAATTTTTGACTAGGGTTGGAGGCTTTACCAAAAATCCTAGAATGATTAGATTGAGCTTTTTAGCTAGCTTGCATTTTTTTTATTTTTCCTTAGGAGTAGGTTAATCAAATAGGAACTGTTTTAAATTGAATTAGGCTAAGGTTTAGACAATTAGCCATGATACAAAAATTCAGAATTTTTAAAATAATTAGTGATCTCAAAGTGAACAATTAATTGCTAACCATGAGAGTTGATCAAAAATCGCAAACCCTAGAATTTTTATTTATTGAGTAATTTATTTTTGCAAAGTCTTTTAAGCTTGATAGTGTTTTAGAATACCCATTTATTATAGATAGACCCCTAGCGAAACTATGCAATAATTCCTTGTATGAATGAATACTTGGAATTGTGTGTAATCATGGTGCTTGTGACACAAAAATATTTTATTTTATTTTTCAGAAAAATACAAAAATACAAAAAAATCAGAAATGAGAAAAATCCAAAAAAAATAGAAAAATTCAAAAAAAATAAAAAATAATAGAATAAAAGATGGAGGATAAAAAGAGTACGGGTGCCTACGCAAGACTGGTTACCAATAGGCTCGAGAAAACCTCCCAATTTTTAAATTTTGTACATATTTAATTTTTCAAAAATAGTCACAAGTACCAACACACTTAGTTGTCATACTTTGCTCCAATCAATTGAGAAGGAAAATCAAAATTTATATCATTAGAATTCCTATTGATTGGAAGGGATCTATTTATAATCGAAGGAGAAATTAATACTCTCAATTTTAAGGATATTTGTGAAGTAAATTGTTCGATGATGATTTTTCTAGGGTAAGCATAATGAGGTCAATCATGGGGTGAATAAATTGTTCAAGGGAGAGGTCATGAATATTTTTAAAGTTCTAGATTTTTATTGTCATGCCAATTGTACCAAACCTAAGCCCTAATTTAATTTTAAACAAGTCCTTGAGATTGTATGGTTTAACCTAGACCGGATCTTTGACCAGCTGGGATGTCGTTGCTTGAGGACAAGCAACAATTCAAGTTGGGAGGCGTGATCAGAGTCAAAATAACGATGATTTACGTAGGGTTTTGGCTTAGGTTTTGCATATTTTCTCACGCTTATGCCTAATTAATTAGAGAAAAAGGCTACTGTCACCCTTCTTTATGTTTTATTGCAGAAAACAGGTTTTGGGACTATTTTACACCAAATGGAGCTAGAATCGGGTCAATCGGATCAGCGACGCTTATCGACAAAGTCTCTGTTACGGTCCGTATTGCCTGATACGGACCGGGCCTAGCACAGACCAGAAGATAGCACTGGAAGCATTAAACCCTAACCGTCAAGGTCCTAATACGGACCGTATCACTTGATACGGTCCGTATCCTAAGGCGTCCCTTGGGGAATAACTGCCGACAGCTGTTTCCAGATCAGTTTCTTAGCCCCTACTCAACCTCCAGACGTCCCTCCACTCCTATATAAGGCCCATGGGCAGAATGAATAGTTATATTTGTAATTAGGGTTATATTTGATTAAAGTGAGAAGAGAGGAGTGCTTGTAACAATGCCGTTCCGCCGCTAAGTTCCTTTTCTTAGGGCTAGGCAGTAAACCTTGTTACTCTTGATGTTTTGATATATATATTTCTGTTGATTATGATTTCTTGTTGTTGAATCAAAATGTTTTTGTGATTTACTATCTCTTCATCTAATTTCAATGATCTAGTTTGAGTCCGTTAGAGTAGTGACAGTACTTTAATGGTAAGAGAAACTATTTGTATGAATTAGCCTCGTTGAGATTTATTAGGTTTATGTGAAGAAAACCTTAGCGGGGAAACCATAAACCAGACCAACAAAACGCGTACCAAATTCCATCATATGCGTAAGGAAAATCGCAGTGATCTGTGTAGTAATTTGGGGTTTTGAGAGATCAGACATTTGCGTAAGGAAAATCGCAGTGTCCTATGTAGAATCTCGGTGAAAGATCTGTCATTCTTGCGTAACATAAATCGCAATGACCTATGTGGTTATCTTTCATAAAACAACAACAGAAAATCAGACGCAACAGGAATATATTGTCAAGGCGGATTTGTTGAGGCATTTTTGTCGGCTTATTGTTTTGGTATAGACCGGCGCGAACGTCTCTACAGATACACTCCCTCCCTCGAATAGGTAAAAGGGAAGAAGCTTATTGTTTGATTGTGGGGATTCTTTTCCTTCCGACAGGCGCAAGCCCCTGCCGTTAATTACCCTGGATAGTACCCAGGAACCTCCGATTAAGGGGCTAGACGAAATGATATGTTAGGGTAGGGTATCTGAAGTACAATCAAGAAGAGAGGGCGATGCTGAATCAGAGGGGTAGTACTGATTCAACCCTCGAGGGGCATACTAACAGTGTATGCCTAGTATTTACTAGGGTTTTTGTTTAATTTGGGGTTGCCTATTTCATGCAAGGGCTTTAGCTGGTTTCAGTGTGCCTAGGGTTTTCTAGGGCTTTTGTTTTGGGTGCCTGTTTCATGCAAGGGCTTTAGCTGAACATATATGTTATGGGCGACACCGAACTACGTGAGTGGGTGCCTAGAACACTTCGACAGCCTATAGGTCGGACTGGCGCAGAGGGTTTAGACAAGGGCGTATCATATGCCCGTGGTGTCCGTAGGGTTTTCCTTCCCTTGGGTGCCTATCACATGCAAGGGCTTTAGCTGAACTTATGTATTTGTTGGCGTGGCATGGGAGCCTTTGAATTTGGGTGGCGTAGAAGCCTTTAGTTTGAGGTGGCGTGGGAGCCTTTGATTTTGGTTGGCATGGGAGCCTTTGACTTGGGTTGGCGTGGAAGCCTTTGGTTTGGTTGGTTTGGGTTGGCGTGGAAGCCTTTAGTTTGGGTGGCGTGGGAGCCTTTGTTTGGGTTGGCGTGGGAGCCTTTGATTTGGGTTGGCGTGGAAGCCTTTGGTTTGGGTTGGCGTGGAAGCCTTTAGTTTGGGTGGCGTAGAAGCCTTTGTTTGGGTTGGCGTGGAAGCCTTTATTTTGGGTTTGAGTGGCGTGGAAGCCTTTATTTTGGGTTTGAGTGGCGTGGAAGCCTTTGTTTTAAGGTGGCATGGAAGTCTTTGGTTTTGGTTTGAGTCTACTTAGGTGAATTGAGTTTACTTGTGTTTGGTTTGTGTTTTGGCTTGTTCGGGTTTAGACTTGATTTTTTTGCTTGGATTTTGATTTGAATTTGGGTTTGATTTTTTTTTTGGGTTGGTCTTGGGTTTGACTTGGGCTTGATTGCAGTTCTTCGGTTCGCTTTGAGTTTGTTGACTTGTTTGATTTATTCGGTTTATTTGGTTTAGGTTTTGAATTTAGTATAGGTTTTGGGTTGGTTTTGGATTTAATTTTGGATTTATGTGGATTTTTAGATTCGGTTTGAGCTTCGTATTTAATATAGATTTGGTTTGAATTGGAGTGGTCTTTTGGTTTAAGTCTTCGGTATGGACTTATTTCGGATTTGTTTTAGGCTCGGACTAGGATGTGATTTGTGTAAGGATGCAGTCACTCGGTTGAAAATTGAGTAAGAAGGAAGATGTTTTGGTCGCTCAGTGAGATTGACTTAATATATTTCTATTTTTTTTTTCTTTTGTGTCTTCAAGAACCGAGAGAACGAAACTTAGAGGCCGTGTCATTAAATATAGCATTTATACAACCTTGATCAGAAATTGTCCCGGCGACTTTATCAATTTTTCTTTTTTAAAAGCGATCTAAGTTGGCATCTCCATAGCAAAACGGCATATGACATATATGTTTAAATTAGCTGATCCTAGTCACATTATTTTATTCTCCAGAGTAACTTTGATTGGTTAATATACATTCATCCATGATATACTCAAAGCATCAAAGCTTCACCTTATCACGTTACATGTCATTTTATGTTCTCCCTTTATTATTATATTATTTTTTTTATGTACATGTACGAACATACAAAATTTCATATTTCTCATGTCCTGTCAGTACTCTATTCAATCGGCACTTCTTCATTTGACTTTTTTTTTGTTATAACATTTCTTATTTTTATCTTTTCATCCAAGCTGTATACTTGTTATTCTTTTGAAATTTCAGCAGCATAACGGTCTCAATTTGATTCATTCGAATATTATTTTCACGTCTAATTAAGAGGGAATTTTGACAGCATTTCTGCTTAATTCACACTCGTCATTAGCATGATTATGGCATCCTACGCGCACCGAGTGCTTCGGATCCTTTTTTTGTTGGCGCTCTACTCCACCGAGTGTTTCGAGCCCATTGAATCGCCCTACCGGCACCCTACACGCACCAAGTGCTTCGAGTCCGATAGTAGCGAGTGTTTGTGTAATTTTACCCAACCGGCACCCTACGCGCACCGAGTGCTTCGAGTCCGGAAGTGGCTGTGAGGTGTACCTTATGAATTTTTTTCTTTTTAGAATATTTTTATAAAATCCAAAAGAATGGAGAAGAGGAAGAGGATAAAGGAAAGAAAAGAAAATATTCACTTCAATGATAATACAAGAATCCTTCTCCTTTATTTACCTTTTTTTTTTTTTTTACTCGTCAGGGGATGTGAAATGTACTTCTTTTTGTATTGCTTTCTCTCAATATCACTATTTTAATTTGTGTATAGTTTTGACTCCTCTCTCGGTCTCTCTGTTCTTTTCTCAATTCTATAGTTGTTCTTTTATAGCACAGGGAAGGGGCATTCTTGTTGCCAAAGATTATGCTTCTCAAATTAATTCAGCCAGGCGTGTGCCTCCTTTAATTTCCAGATATTTCGCATACTGTTATAATACAGGATTACACCATTATAATTATGGCGGTGAGCATGCTTCAGTTATTTTTTTGTTAATGATATTGAATCATATGTGACCATTGTTACTATGTGACTTGTGTAGAATTTGTCTTTAAAGGATCGATTTCAACAAATGAAAAAAATGTGCTGATGTCAGCTTCTTAACAAGATTGATATTATTTTGTTTCTTGCACCGTTATGACGGTGTGTTTTTTATTTTTATTTTTTTATTTTACTGACCTCAAGAGCATCATATATAACTTACATTTATATTTTTTTTTATTCATGCTCTTTATTATATATTTTTTTATTATACTTTTTTTTTTTTATGTTTGTACAACAAATCTTGCCAACTAATTAACTTCAAGGAGCCATTCGTGCCTGATATATCGTTCAAGGATCAATCCCAGCAAATGAAGAATCAAAATTTTTATTGATGGTGATAGGTGTCATTAAGGACATTTAAACTCAACATTTGTTGTCAGAGCGGTTTCAGTATGGAGCTTGATGGGTTGAAGGCTTTTTGTTAGTGGGCTAAAGATATAATAATAATAGAAATTGGTAAATCATGATGAGACTCATCTTGAACCGAGCGGGCCCGTATGACCCATTTCACAAAATTTCAACGTATAGCCTTTAATTGAATTAATATAAATGAAGGCCTTGATTCGAGAGGGGCTGAATTAGCACAAAGAAAGGCTTTCATTATTTATTTAGTGATTACTCTCCTCACTTAAACATATATATATTTTTTTATTTCATTTTATTATTGTCATCATTATTATAATTTTTGTACATTTTTTTTTTTGCTACTCATAAAGGTGGGTCAGTGACATTTTTATACGTTTGAAATGTACATATATATATTTTTATTGTGTTGCATTATTTTTATGGTAGAATAAATGTCACAATCAATCCATTTGTGTTGGATTTGTCTCATTGCCGTATTTTTTGACTAAAACAGGATTTAGTGGCAATGGTGTGCCGAAATCCTAGGAATTCTCATCTCTATCTTTATTTTAATTACTTTTAATTGCTTCCTAATTTACATTGATCACAACAACATCTCTCAATTTACATATTTCGTCTAGCCTTTCAAAAAATTGTGATTCGAGCGCTCAAAGCATTGAACCAATATTCCCTATGGATCGACCTCGAATATACTACTCGATAGGATTGTGCGCTTGCAGTCCGAACCGATAGCATTTTCGAGTTTATAAATATTAAAAGAAACATTGCTCTCTTTTGAGTGATCAATAATGTCCATTTTCGAAGAATCCCTCACCAATTGTTTTTCCAGTTTCTCGATCTTGAAATTTCACATTTTTTGAAGAAAAAATTGCGTCACAATTTAATTCATTTGTTAATTTTCTAATCGAAATTAAATTGATAGAAAATGACTCTATGTATAAAACATTGTCAATAGTTTTTGAAAAAATATTTATGGTTCCCGTGATTTTTGTTTTCATGCCATCTACAACTAAAATGTAGTTGTTAGTTTTGGACAAATTTAATTTGGCAAATAATTTTTTGTTTCCAAACATATGGTCGGTTGCACCACTATCTGTAATCATTTGATTATGTAAATTAGTACTAGCAGAATTTAAATTCATAATATTAAAAGCTACACTATATGAATTTAAATTTTGGTTTTTAGAGTACCACGTGAAGAATTGTAGGAATGCTCGAAACAATGAATCCTCTACTGACCCGTTTGACCCGCTAGGAGCGACAGTACTGGAGTGGTCCATTTTTGCATGAAATGGAGAGGAGAACTCAGCCTTCTCTTTACTTTATTTTTGGTGAAGCGCCGCTTCATTTTTGTTGTGATTTCTGCCTCTAGATCTCTCTCTCATCGTTGTGGTCATGTCTCTCCCCCATGCTCCAATCGTTAGGTCCCTTCATGTCTCTCCCTCAACACTTGTCGGAGGTCCCTTCTTTTTTACAGTTATCGCACTTTATTGGTGTTGGAACTCCCCGTTCATCTGACCTAAGGTTAGAATTTCGCTAATTGAGATTTTTGTTGAGACCGGTTACAAGAGTTGGATACATGGTTCTTCTGTTATGGATTATAGATTATGGCTTCTTTTTTTTTGGTTATGGGTTTTTCTGTGTCAGATTTTACTGGTTTTCTGGTACCAGTTTTCTACTGGTTTTTTCTGGATTTTTGGTGACTGTTGCAGTTTCACTGAACAGTACTTGGGTGGCCTAATTGGCGCTTGATTTGTTTGTGTTTTGGAGCTAGATTCTCATCCTTGCTCTGATACCATGTTGAACTTATGCAGAAATATTGGGACATAATAGTGAATGAATTTGTGATGAAATTTCTGTATTGATTTGTATATTGATTAATTTTTGAATACATATTACATGAGGCTATTTATAAGAAAGAAGGTTGTCTAGTTTCCTATCTAACGGTAACTTTCTATTTATGGTAATAAATCTAACGGTAACTTTCTATTTATGGTAATAAATCTAACGGTAACTTTCTATTTATGGTAACTTTCTCTGAGGCTAATTACTCTAACTAATTACATTTCTCAACAAAAATAGATGAAGTAATCTAGAAATTAGATGTATTACAAGGACTACGACAAATAATCTGGATTTTTTGTGGCCAACATTTTCATCATATTGTTGCTTGGTGTGTTGTTGGAAAAAGTAATAATGTTTGGATCCGAGCCATTGATCCCAGTCCAAACTTTGGATTCGAATCATTTGTCATAGTTCTTCTAGTACATCCATGTACTAGAACTAGTAGCGCTACTGGCAATAATAACTTCATTCACTAGTACAGAAAACGCGACCATACACGGCAGATCATACACGGATGCGAAAAAATTGCACATTAACAGTGTGTGATGGGAGGAGGCCCTTGCGTGATAAAAAGCTCATACATGACCACACGGTCCATTAGTTTTGAACCGTGTCCAGAAGTCATGATTACTTGTACATGGTTTGTTAATACCTAACCGTGTACGACTTGAGGCCTCCATGCACGGTTAATAGTTTAGAATCGGTGTATGTTTCGTTAAAATATCAGGGATTTCTATCAAATTCGTGTTAGATTCACTCTTGCCTTGATGAACTGAACGTCTGAACCAGTTCAAAAAAAATGTGTATTGATTCAATTTGTATATACATGTGTTTTGAGTTCAATTGCATTTTTATTTTATAAATGCATGTTATCATATTCATTTATGTATGTGTGTTTATAAGTTATAACTAGATATTTAACAGGGAAAAATATATATATACACAGATTAAATGACAAAGAACTAACACAGATTAAACAAGCAAAAGATATGTTGATCAAAGTCAATATTATACACATACTTGCATGAGTATCTGTAAAAAAACAAGCAAAATAACACTAGAAATTATATAACTAAATAGAAGCATCTTTTTTCCCTGGAGCCTATGTATGCGGCGTGGCTGAGGTGGTGGATGACTTCTCGGGCTACGGCGGGGCTCAGACATTAGGGGGGGTCTGACTGCTTGATCAACATTAAATTCTCCTATTCACCTCAATATATATTGCTCTTCGAATCTTGTAAGGAATTCAAGGATTTCCACTTCCACCCATACCCCATCTGGCTATACTACCCTATGGATACAATCTTCTCGTAGCAAATCAGTTAAAGGCTTAGGCCGATCATTAGATGCCACAAGAAATGATAAATTGATTTGCTTGAAAAATGTTGTAATTTATGAAAATATATCTAAGGAGATAAAACATATATAAATGAGATCTTTCGTATTCTACTTCTGACATAATTAAATTTGATTAATAAAATGATAAAAAAAATTAATACTCAAATCTAACACGGTTAAAACAAATAAATTGTGTATGATTCCGAGTTCTAGACGATTTTCTAAACAAACCGTGTACAAATATTGATAAGGATGCTTGGTTTTCCCGACCTGTTGGTATGGCTGTCTCTTCGACTTCCCAATAATTTATACATGGTTAATTAGTAAGTGAACCATGGCATATGTTGTTAAGCATACACGGTGTTTTATAACAAATCATGTAGTTATATGCTTTAGGTTTTTTCATTTTTTCGCTCCTTTTCCTGTCTTTAATATTTTTCACTAACTCTCACCATCTCACGTCCAATGAAATAACTTTGTATATCTCTCTCTTCTCCTTCTTTATTGCTGTCGATTCCTCTTTCCTTCTTCACACCTCTCTCTCTCTTAGTGTTTCGGCGCCGCTCACTACAACTCTTAGGGTTTCACAAACCACTTTATTTCCCAGGACCCCATGCCAATGGAAGTTATGTAGAAGACTTTGAAGTCTTCAAAGGAAGTTATAATCTGAGGGGAAGATATTTGAAGAACATCCAACAACAACCACAAGTATTTTCGTCAACCTTGGCAACTGGTTGGATAATTAAGTAATCTTGCACCATATATTTTCTAGGCGCTGGTTCATCTTGTACGCGGGTTCTTTTCCCTTTGCCTTGGCTTTTGACTTTCCAGCCTCATCTTCGTGCGGTGGTTGGCGCTCAGGAATATTTGTACCCGAGCGAAGCACAGCTTGGCATTCAGGCTTCTTGTTTTTGACAAAAACTTATCTGTCATCTGAGTCGCTTGAGGAACTTCCTCCATAGACGACCACATTGCACATTTCGTGGTCATCATTGCTGGTTTCTTCTTTCTGAGGGGTTTGACTTGATTTCCCTTTCTCAGTTTTGAGGCCTAACATTATAGCCAGAACATCTTCTGTCAAGAAGTCCAGAAGTGTTAATGGTAGCGGAGTACCTTGCTTGTGCTCTTCTAAGACTTGTATGTGCTTCTGGATCTCAGAGGGCTTAGGTAACTCTACAGGCTTGCATGGCTTCTTGCCTTTTTTGCTGCCGTTCTTGTTTGGTTTGCGATGGATGACCCGTTGTGGGGGCCTTGGCACAGTGAGATTTAGATTGCTATCCCACTTGACTTGGGGCGCCTTTAAGAGCTGCCTCAGCAATTTCTTTGTTTTCTTGGAGAGGTGGAACATTCGTCTTTTTGTTCTTCAACCATCTCAATGTGGGAGACAACATTGACTTGTTTGTGTGGTGCAGGGTTTTGCATAGCACTTGGCACCAATTGCAAGCAACCCTCTTGAATTAGTCTTCTATTTTATGGCCCACTATTTTGTGGTATGGGCAATAATTAGGATGGTTGACTTTTATCCGCCTCTTCAGGGCGCTTGCTTGAAGGTAATTCTAAACCGTCCTCCAAGGCTTGCTTGAATATTTTGAAAGTCTTCTCCCTTTTGAAGGAGTATTTCTTATTTCTTTGCTCCTCTAAGGTTTTGGGATAGCGGTTGTTTTGATTACCGCGAGGAGCGGGCTGAGCTGGTCGACTGTTGACTTGTTTCGCCTCCTTATCTGAGGAATTGGGGTCTTCATTTCTGTTTCCCTTGGTTTTGACAGCGTACACTGTCTTTGATTCTTTCTTCTTTGGAAAGTCTCTTCTTGGCTTGAAAGATGTTGACGGATTTTCTTCTATCTCCGCTTGCCCTAACCTAAACACGGTGTCCACCAGTTCTTGATAGCTACTGGGGTTGGCAAGAGTCAACATTTGTCTCACTTTGCCAGATGTGCTTCTTATTAGCAAGTCTACTGCTTCTAATTTCTCAGGTATGGAGTGGCTCGACTTGATGCTTAGGTTTTTCCATCGAGAGTTTCATTTGGTTCTTGCTTGGCCCATGCTAAGTCAGCGAGCCTTACTTGAGTGCTTGTGGTGGCAAATCTGCTTGTGAAGGCATGCGCCATCTGATCCCATGATCTTATGCTACCCGGTTCTAGGGAGCAATACCAGTCGAATGTTGGTCTTGAGAGACTTCGAGCGAATTGGCGGCAAAGGAACGCATCTTCTCTCGATGAGTCTCTATATTGGATCATGAAGTGATTGATATGTTGTTCTGGTCCCGTTTCATCTGTCCCTTTTTCTGAGAATTTGGAGAATAGGGGAACAGTGTATGTCGGGGGATATTTTGGTATATCGAAAGCAGGGGGATATGGCTTCCCTACTCGGTATGTTGGCACTTTTGAAGTAATCCCCATTTCTCGCATCTACCGACTAATCATTTCTTGGATGTCAGCTACTAGCTTCGGCCATTGATTAAATATTATTTTTGCCATTTCAATTGAACTCAAAATCGTGAGCTGCAAATCATTTCATCATTTTTTAAATCCCGACTTTTTAGGGTCAAACACTATTTGGGTAAATTTTATTGGGGATTATACTATTTTACTAATTGTTTTTTATTAAATGCTATTTTCATAAATTTTATTGGTCTAATACTATTTTGAAATTGTTTTGGATGGTATACTATTTTCATAAACTGATAATGAATACTACGATTTTCCAAATTGTTTTAGTTGGAATTCTCTTCGGGTAAATTTATTTGGATGATAGTATTTTCATAATTGATTTAGCTGAAATTCAATTTTCTTAAAAAAAAATTATGACCTACTATTTTCCTAATTGTTTTAGATTAAATGCTATATATTTTCATAAGTTTTGTTCGTCTAATACTATTTTCGAATTTGTTTATCTGAAATTCTATTTTCTTAAATTGACTACGGATACTACTATTTTCCTAATTGTTTTAGCTGGAATTCTGTTTAGGTAAATTTTTTTGATACTATTTTCGTAATTGTTTTTGCTGAAATTCTATTTCCTTAAATTTTGTTGGTGTACTATTTTCGAAATTGTTTTTTTCTGGAATGCTATTTTCTTAAATTTTGTTCTAAGTTTTCCGAATTTTTCTGAATTTGCTCTGTTTATGGCCCGGAAGAAACTTTTTTAATTTTATTTTTTTAAAACGCTAGAGATATATCGGTGCATCGAATATAATATATTCCAGTGGATCCGCGTGACTTGTACTTTTTGCGTTCTCACTCTTCTCACTCTTCACGTGGGTTTTTTAATTAGGGGAGGTGCCAAATTAAGGATTTATTTATTTATTTTTCATGTTACACATGCCATGCGAGTCCATCTGCAGACCAAAAGGCACAAAATAATCTTGCAGAGAGATGGAATGGCTTAATTAAGGAAATCATAACTAATTATGTGAATATTAAAACGTGCAAATTAAATTCAAATAAATAAATCTCATGCGCGCGCAATCACAATTAGCTAGCTAGGAGATGATGATAACCCAGAAAGAAGCTTCATCATAACTTGTCGAGGACGATATATTGCTTCAAGTGGAATGGCTTTAGGAACGTTGAGACCGGAACCTTCAGTTAAGTCGATGAGTTCATCCGTTGTTTTTTCCCAGTCGAAACATTGAATCAGAGTTGCTAATATCAACCAGACTTGTCGCATGGCGAGGCCTTCTCCCGGGCACCTTCTCCTGCCCATCCCGAATGGTATCATCAACTTACTCTCAGCTTTCCCATTTTCAAATCTATCCGGCTTAAACTTCAGAGGTTCCTCCCATAGGTTGGGATCTCTGTGGATATAATACGCATTCACTAACAGCATCGTTCCGCGTGGGATGTTGTAGCCTTCTATGGTGACATCTTCGCGTGACTCATGAGGCAGAAGAAGTGGGCCACCAGGGTAAAGTCGGAGCACCTCACTCAGAATGCATTGAAGGTAGGGAAGCTGAGCCATGTCGGATTCCTTTATCAACCGCTCGTTCCCGACGTGCTTGTCGATTTCGTCTGTTGCCTTCTTTAATAATTGAGGATTGTTCAGTAGGTGGACCATCGCCCATTCCACTGTGTTAGATGAGGAATCTATTCCAGCTATTAGTATGCTCTGAAATATTTAAAAGGAGAAATATAATTATAGTTAGTTTAAAATATATATAGTCACTGTAGAAGATATTTACTTGTTTTAATTTGTTTCCAATTTTAATGTAATATTATTATTATTATTATATTAGCTTCAGACTTGTTAACTTAACATATATATATACCTGGATGATGCGCAGAATTATTTGGTCACTGTATCCCTCCGGATCATTTCTCTGCAATTGAAGCAAATGAGCTATCATTGTTTTCTTTGTTTCACAAGTATTTTTCTTGTGCTCATCAATTAGGTTTTGGACCATCTCTATCTGCTGCTTTACTGCGTGTATCTTTTTCCTTATCGCTCCATTTAGATCCACCCACCTGAGAACAGCTGGTAGATAGTCTTCTATATTAGATGCCCCGCCCAAGGCCAATTGCTCCTCCAGTGCTTCCCTAAACCACTTCGTGTCCTCCATGTCCTTCATGTTATCTTCATAGAACCTCTTTCCAGCTATCATTGTCATCATCACATTAAGCGACAGTTGAAATAGACATGTTTTCAGCTCCAACTTCACCCCATTTAAGCCGTTCGACCCGAAACAACAAGTCTTCCAAGACTTGAAGAGTTGGCGAGCCATGTTATCGATCTCTCTCGCGCGAACATCAGTCGAGGCATGTATCTTCTGAGGTGAGAGGAGCTCACCTGTTGCAATCTTCCTGACACTACGCCAATAGGGACCGTAGTTGGCTCTACCTATTTCAACGACTTCTCCATCTCCGCTGCTCAATCTGGCTAAGATTAATAGGGGTCTGTTGGCGAAGGCCAAGTCGTGGGTGGTGAGGCACTCTTCAGCCAATGACGGAGAGGAGATGACGAGGATCGGCCAAGAGCCAAAGTGTAGAAAGGTGATGGGGCCATATCTTTGGGATATGCGGGCCAGAGCATGATGGAGGGGCTTTTTGAAAAGATATAGGTGGCCGATGAAGGGAAGTGCTGGAGGACTCGGAGGCAGTTTTCTTAATTTGTTGGTATAATAAGATAGAATTACAAAGACAAGGATAGCAGTACTGGAGAGGAGGATGCTCTGTAAAACTAAATCCAAGGAAGGCATTGTTAAATTGAGTTGTGATGTGGTTACCAAGTAGGATTGCAAATGTTTGGATTTTGTTGAGCAAATGATTCATCAAGGAAGGCTTATAAATAGGAAAGGAAAGGGGCCATAAAATATCATACGTACCAACACTTTAATTTGTTGAATTAATTAATATTAACATTCAGTCAAATACCTAAGAAAAAACGAATTAAATATTCTCAATTTGAAATGGCTGTTGGTGGGTTGGATAACCCTGCATTATATGATCAGCCTTCCTGACCTCTCCAGGCCTAGTAATCATCTTTCGATCTGAGAGGCTTTGCAGTCGGAGAGAGAACATTAATTTCATTCCATAATTCCTCCATTGTTTAATAGTTTGTAGGTGCTTAATTGTAGGTTTTCTTAACTTGTTGACTGCTCTCCTTCTCATAGTTCTTTCTTAAAATGCGAGTGATTTTTTAATTTTAGGTTCCTTCTACCACATCTAAGTCCATCTATACTCATTCTAATATTCTGTATGAGGAGGGCTCCAATGCCTCATTGATTTAGTGTCCTAATCATGTTCCGCATTCTTATCTCCGCTTTCTAAATCCAAATAGTCGATTCGAACAGCTCAACATGATCACCAAATTAAAATTTGCTTGGATATCAAATTTTATATTTTTTTTTGTAAATTTTATACTATTTGTTTAGATAGGTACAAAATTATCATTTTTCCAAAAGTTACGCACTATTCAAAAATAAAGATTTTGTCTCTATCTAAAAATAATCCAGGTCAATTCTAGACCATTACAGACATTGATCAAGAAGCTGCACCTAATCCGCGCTGGTTTTCATTATGGGGCCTCTGACATTTGATCAATAGAATTGGCCTGTATTGCTTGGTGCTGCTTTTACATTTGCACTGAGAAAATGACATAGATTATATTTAATGGTTTTTTACATTGACATTTAATTTTTTTTCTTTGTTTAGTTGTGACTAGTGTTCTGAATTGGTGCCTGCCGCTGACAACCGTTACAACGGTTGATTAACCGTTGCAACGGAAGAGATGAATTACATGTCTGATAATTATTTTGCATTTTAAAACACAATTTATGCGGCAACAGTTAATAACCGTTACAACGGTTACTGTAACGGTTTGCCTCCGGAAAATTCAGCAGATTAAGTTGATTTAATCCTTTACAACAGTTATTATTTTTATTAACTAAGCATAATTCATTTGCAGTATTATTTTGTGAAAACTTTCTTATTTAAGATTAAGTAAGCATTAATGTGGCTATTATTTACTTGTTGTTTCTTCAAGTACTACAACCTGAAACTATATAATTACTAAATCAGACCAATATTTTGGTACAATAGTAACTTGTGCTAGTATCATTTATTTCAGAAGAGCCTATACAGATGTTCTAAAGCAGAAATGGATTTCTACTCAAAAACTTTTTGAGCATGAAGAGATGTTTCACAAAATTCTTCAACTTATTCCAGATGAAAGTATGCTAATTATCTTTTCCTGTTAGTTTTTGGACTATATTTGTATACAAATTAATAATGCTTATGTTTTTTATTTTTGTATTGTTTTGACAATTTTATTTGCAGAAATTAGATTTATGAGGTTGATTATGACCCTATGTATTGAAATAGGAATTGAAAGCTTTTAAATTCAATTATAGAAGTTTCTAATCTGTTATTGCTTATGTTTTGATTTGTTTAGGTGTTCTTTCGGAGCTTGTTGGTAAGTGGCAAGATAGCAAGTTAGAGCATGTAACTACTTACAAGAAATGTAATGCTTTGTTATTAATTTCAGTTGCATATTTTGTTCATATTTGTCATGTAAATTTTGTTACAGTGTCTTTTTTAGTGAATGAATATATTATGTTGCTTAAATTATTTGCATGATATTATATTTAATGTCAATGAATGCTGAATAGTAATATATGGCTAGCAAAAATATGGAGGCTAGCTCCGATACAAACATAATCATACCAAAATTTTATTCCAACACTGACTGTTTTTAGGACTAACTATGACTGTTTTTTAGAACTACACCGACTGTTTTACTTAAAAAACAGTCGGTGTAGGTATCCAACACTGACTGTTTGTTTTTTAAATAAAACAGTCGGTGTAGGTACCCAACACTGATTTTTTTTTTAAATAAAACAGTCGGTGTAGGTACCCAACACTGACTGTTTTAAAGCGTCAGTGTTGAATATCAACACTGATTGTTTTTAAAGCATCAGTGTTGAGCACCAACACTAACTGTTTTTAAAAACTGTCAGTGTTGAGCACCAACACTGACTGTTTTTAAAAATCGTCAGTGTTGAGAATCTACACTGACTGATTTTTATCCGTCAGTAAAAGTAACCTATACTTACGCTGGCTTTACTGACGCCTCCATAACAGCCGGTGTAGGGGTATTTGAACAGTCAGCGAAGGGGTTTTTTGTACTAGTGGCCTCAATCTTAAAAATACATATTACCATGGCCTCAGTCTTAAAAATAATGATTTAAAGAAAAATAACTATTTTCTTTAATTTCTTCCAGAAGCTCCTTTTTCAGCTCAAATGCCCCATTGCCTTAGTGTCCTAATTAATCATGCCCTGCATTTTTATTTTTGTTTTTAAAGTCCAAACAGTCGATCCAAACCACTCAACATGATCTTCAAATTAAAATTTGCTTGGAAACCAAATTTTATATTTTTGTAATTTTTTTACTTTTTTTTAGATAGGTACAAAATTATTATTATTTTTCAAAGATTATGACCATTCAATAATAATGATAAAAGATTTTAAAAGATATGAAATTTGATCTCTAAATATATTTTAATATGAAGTTTTTGTTGAGCAGTTGGATTGTTGGAATCGTTCGCTGTTTGGTCCCGTTGGTCCCCGTGTCATAATTGGAGCACAACGACACAGACTGATAAGGTAGCCGCACCTAATCCGCACTGATTTGCATTGTGGGACCTCTGACATTTGATTTTCACAATGATGATTGCTTGGTGCTGCTTTCCAGCCATAGATGCTAGTTTTATCATATCATGTATGGATGTAACTCGATCTAAATTTTATGGACCATCCGAAAGTAGTAATTTACCTATCTAAAAAAATAGTAAAAAAATGTAAAAATTGTGAAATTTGGTCTCCATACACATTTTCATATGGAGATCATGTTTAGTGGTTCGGATCGAATGTTTCAAATTTGAAAATAAATATATGAATCCATAGCACGGATCGATCAGTAATTAATATACATATTACCATGGCCTCAATCTTAAAAATAAGGATTTAAAGAAAATAACTATTTTCTTTAATTTCTTCCTGAAGCTCCTTTTTCAGCTCAAATGCCCCATTGCCTTAGTGTCCTAATTAATCATGCCCTGCATTTTTATTTCTGTTTTTAAAGTCCAAACAGTCGATCCAAACCACTCAACATGATCTTCAAATTAAAATTTGCTTGGAAACCAAATTTTATATTTTTGTAATTTTTTTACTTTTTTTTAGATAGGTACAAAATTTTTTTTTTTTTTCAAAGATTATGGACCATTCAACAATAATGATAAAAGATTTTAAAAGATATGAAATTTGACCTCCAAATATAATTTAATATGAATTTTTTGTTGAGCAGTTGGATTGTTGGAATCGTTCGCTGTTTGGTCCCGTGTCATAATTGGAGCACAATGAGGCATTGTATGCACAACGACACAGACTGATAAGGTAGCCGCACCAAATCCGCACTGATTTTCATTGTGGGACCTCTGACATTTAATTATCACAACGATTGCTTGGTGCTGCTCTCCAGCCATATCAATAATGCATGGCTAGTTTTATCATATCATATCATATTATTACCTTGCATTGCTAGTTTTATCATATCATGTATGGCTGTATGCTGGGACAATAACAATAATGCACACTACAAGAATGGGACAGTATTCGCGAGGGTAAAAAGTGACTATCTGTGAAGGTATACCGATAGAAAGTGTTTTTTCTATTAGCGACGAGAGTATCTGCGAGGTTATACTGACAGTATCCCTCGCAAATACTGTTACATTCTTGTAGTGATGGTTCTTATACCAATCACAATGCACTAACAATTGTCGGTAATAATAGTCAATGATAGCATTCGTTGTATGCATAATAAATTTGTAATTTGAAAAAATCGTGATTTGTTATATTAGTGACACGGGTCGATATGTAATGTGCATGTTACGGATCGACCCGTGTTATATATGGATTTATATTTCTCATTTTCAATATTCAAATAATTAGTCTGAACTGCTTAACATAATCTGCATATGAAAATATATTTGGAAACCAAATTTTTTATTTTTTTTAAATATATTTATTATTTTTTAAATATGTAGAAAAGTGACATCTAAAGATTCAGACCCATCCTTTTTTATACTTATCTAAAAATAGTTAAAAGATTTAAAAAATATATATGGAAACCTTGTTAAATAGTTTGAATTGATTATTTCAACTATGAAAACGTAGAGATAGATCTATATAACACAAGTAAATATGTCGTATACACATCAATATAACCTCAATTGTTTTTACAAAATAACTAAAATTGCTAGTAAATTTTATCAATAATGTTAACGGCCATCCTTTCTGATGAATTTTAACCTCAGCAATTGAACCCAATTGAAACATAAGAAGGGTTTTAAATGTCTTTATTTTTTTTCCTCTATTATGCCTCCACTTTTTAATTTTCTAATAACAAAAATTCTAAAATTTATATGTCAAAATAAACAATCAAATGTGATCTATATTACTTTTCTATATATTTAGTTTTTAACTGTCATAATAGAAGCGAATATTATATTTTATTAACTCTTATTGAATGACACCAAATACATCAAACAAGTACATCAAATGACACCAATTTATTTTTTTCAAAATAATACCAACTTATCTAAAAAAAAAAAGAACATTGCAGGAAAAGTACATCAATATATATAATACTGTCGTCGTTGCTTTGCACTCAATAGGTGAAACCAGATTTATGTAATTTCTGTTTGGTGATCTCGTCTAACTTAATAGCCATCTCAGGCGTCATATGGTTTTGCCAATCCCCCACAACAGCTTTTCTAAAAAAAAAATCATTTTGTGCATTATCGATTCCGATTCCGCCATTTTTGTTGATGTCGAGATCTTTGAGTTTATTAAAGCTACAGAAGTCGACAATCTCATCAACTATACCATTTCTTATCTCCTCCGCTTGGAATGGGCATCCAATGAAATTTGCCAGCTTCATCACACCATTCACCGGGTCGTTCATCATTTCCTCGTACTTGAGGAACAAAATTAGACGTTTCTCACAATTAGGGTTCAATTGCAAGCTCTTCATGTAATATTCAAGAACGTGATCCCACACAGGACCAAAGGGCATTTGACCCTCACAAAATAATTCGAAGGCTCGAGTAAAAGTAAATGATTTGTTGAACCCTTGAGATTTGTTCATCATGTGCCAAAGGGAGACTAGGACATCTTTTGGCTCCCTAGAGATATAAATGATTGGGCACTTTGATTTCTTGATGCTCTCTGGAAGTATTGAGTATGGCAAATGAGTTCCAAGAACTCTAGGACAAGGAAGGGTTTCCAGATACTGTTCATCTCGCGTAGCATAGTGATATTCGGTGAATGGAACACAATCATGAGGATTGAGTTTAAGCAAAGGGTGAGACAAGAAATTAGCATACTTGTTTCGGTGCATTATAGTGAAAGTAAGGGCTTTGAGCCAAGTGGTGCCGGATTTCAAATAACTTGCCACAATTACATCATCGGGGCGGCACTGGAAATCATCCTCCATCGCCATAATACCTGGAAGAACCCGCTCTTCTTGCCAAAAACCTTTGTAATTTCGCATTGCAGACATCAGCCACCCTTCTCCTTTCTCAAGTGTAAAAATTAACTCTTTGTATTTACTATCCGCTTCTTCTACATTTGGAATGTCCGTCACGGGTCGACGAGACCTCAATATTATTATTGATTTTTCTCCAACCTCATTCTTAAGAGGATTGCAATTGGAAGTGAAGGTGGAATTAGTGTTAAGTGAAGGATCCGCCATGGGAATAATTAAGGGAAGCTAGCTGTAGGTAGTCTTTTGGCTTCTTTCAAATGAATTTGCTCTATGATCGATATATATAGCATCAACCCGCTCATACAAAATTATACAATTGCATGTATTATAATTAATCTGCTTCAAATAAAATTATTGGGGATTAATTCTGAATGAATCCGATAGATTACAAATGCAATTATTAGTTGGTTTGGCTAGCAAGCTGTACATGATAGAAATTTATAAATTGTTTCAGAAAAGCTAATTAAGTGTATATTCGTTTAATTTATTTTTTTTAAACCTCGGCAGCGGTTGCCAATTAAGTGTACGTATATGCGTTTAATTAATTAATGAACCAACAAAAGACCCGACCGACATCAATATAATTTTTCATTAAACGAATTAAATCTAGAATTCAGAAAAGATCTCCAATATTCACTACTACAAAAGTGCAGTCTACTAACGGTCCAAAAAAGTCTCCAATAACAGTTTAATTTCCTACAAAAGTGCAGTCTACATTCACAATTAAAATGCAGAATTCAGACTGCTTAGGACTTATTTATTTTTAGTTGCCATGTTCTGTTATATCTCACAGTCAGTATTACATGTGGTTTTATTTTAGAATAAAGATTTTGGTACCCGCAGTTGAGTACCCGCATTATACCCGCACTTGATTCCTTTCCCAACTAACTTTGTCAATCATTAAATCACCTTGAAAAACGTGTAAAAGATGAGTCCAGTTTTTTTCGGTAAATACTTGATATCTTAAGTATAAATACTTGATGAATTATATATCTTAAGTATAAATACTTGATATATTAGGTATAAATACTTGATATATTAGGTATAAATACTTTCTATTTTGTATGAATACTTTTCATATTTGAATATTTGATACTTTGAAAAACGTGTAAAAGTATGTCATCATGGATCTTATTTGAAAGAGAAAAAAAAAATAGAACACGTTCGTGGTTTTAGATTTGCAAAATTCCTCATAGATCGTCCCAAAAATTGGTTAGATTGAACGAAGAAAAAAAAAACCACCTTGAAAAACGTGTAAAGATGAGTAGGTATTGTGTCCAGTTTTTTTTTAAATACTTGATATCTTAGGTATGAATACTTGATGAATTATATATGAATACTTGATAATTTAGGTATAAATACTTTCCATTTTGTATGTGAATACTTGAAAAACGTGTAAAAGATGAGTCCAGTTTTTTTTCTTTAAATACTTGATATCTTAAGTATAAATACTTGATGAATTATATATGAATACTTGATAATTTAGGTATAAATACTTTCCATTTTGTATGTGAATACTTGAAAACCGTTTAAAAGATGAGTCTAGTTTTTTTCTTTAAATACTTGATATCTTAAGTATAAATACTTGATATATTAGGTATAAATACTTGATATATTAGGTATGAATACTTTCTATTTTGTATGAATACTTTTCATATTTGAATATTTGATACTTTGAAAAACGTGTAAAAGTATGTCATCATGGATCTCATTTGAAAGAGAAAAAAAAAATAGAACACGTTCGTGGTTTTAGATTTGCAAAATTCCTCATAGATCGTCCCAAAAATTGGTTAGATTGAACGGAGAAAAAAAAAATCACCTTGAAAAACGTGTAAAAGTAATGGTCCCCAGTTTTGACAGTGTAATGGTCCCCAATTCATATATCATATATGTAGTTCATTGTATAGATATAAATACTTATCTTGTATAAGTATAAATACTTCACAATGTTACTATTAATACTTGTAAAATAAAATTACAGTTTTGACAGTTTAGGTCCCCAAAACAGTTATGACAGTTTAGGTGCGGTTCCCAAAAACAGTTATGATAGTTTATGTGCGGGTATAATGCGGGTACTCAACTGCGGGTACTCATATCAGCTTCCATTATTTTATTCAAACTTCTCATCTTATTTTTATTATATCGTCAACAATTTAAACTACCAAACTAATTAATTAAAATATTCAAACAACATTCAAATAATTACTTGAAATATTCAAATAATTATATTCAAACAACATGCAAACAATTTAGACATAGAAAAAATCAAACAATATAAAATATAGGGAGCGTCTAACTATCCCCAGTTCATTTCCCCCATGCATCCCCCGGTCGTTAACTACTTGGGGGAATTGCTTATTAACCGGGGGACCACAAACTACTTGGTGAACCGCCTATAATTGATAGATTTTACAACTGGCAAGTGTTAATATATAATATATCAAGTATTCATACCTAAGATACCAAGTATTTGGTAAAAAAAAACTAAACACATCACATACCCATCTTTTACACGTTTTTAGAGGTGGGCTTTATTAGAGGTGGGCATTCTGAGAAGGTAAGTTTTGCGAGGTATCATTGCGCATAGGCCCTGCCATACCAGCCGACCTAGGGCTGGTAATTATCTCCTGTTCTTCGTCTACAATATTATCTTTTTGCCTATGACTTGAAGAAGAACTGTATTCCCTTTTGGAATGTAGTTTAGCATTAGGTCCTGAAACAGATTCTTTCAACTAAAATAAAAAGGAAAGAAAAATGAATGAAGCAAGGTTATAGTCAGAAGAAAGATTCATTTTGTCAACACAAGGTATTTAGCTGGAACATGATTGAAGAACCTAATCCGGTGGATATGCTGATCTAGGTATCAATTTGAACCTAATCCAGTGGATATGCTGGTCTAGCTATCGATTTGACCTTTCTTAGGTTTTTAATTGCAGAAATGCGTATTACCCCGAACTAATTTAGGTTATTTGGATAGCACTTGTGGTTGTATGTTGAATCTCAACTTGTCTGTTACCGTGTATTCAGAAAAGGCACCAGTATTTTCCACCTAACAGAAAAAACAGCTAAGTTAATTACCAGATGAATAGAGGGTTTGGGCAATTAATGCTGATCTCTTTTGTGAAATAAACTGTCTTATGTGATTGCTAACTGGTGCAATTCTACTTCCTGAGGGTTGACATGGATCTGTAGGCTGACAAATAACATAAGAAAAATTAAGAAAAAAAATCCAGCTAAACCAAATAATCAGTTAAAGAATTACCCTTTTTAAATTGAATTTGCAAGTAGCTCTTAAGATAAGAGCCATGCTCTCACCTCTAACAAAACCCCCCAATTACTGATACTATAGTTATAGTAGTTGGTGATGAATTAATTTGATGGGGACATCTCATCCCTATTGTAACTGGTACGCCTAGAATACTCACTAGTACAAAAAACCCCTTCACCGACCCTCAACCACCGACTGTTTTAATATGTAACAGTCGGTGTAGAGACTGCTGGTAAAATTGTAAATAAGAAGAACCTCAACACTGACTGTTCCACTACAAAAAACCGTCAGTAAACCAACACTGACTGTTTTCTGAAAAAACAGTCGGTGTTGCTAATACCCTACACCGACTGTTTTTTTTTAAAAACAGTCGGTGTTGAGAAGTCACCAACACTGACTGTTTTTTTTAAAAACAGTCGGTGTTGCTCACACCCTACACCGACTGTTTTTTCTAAAAAACAGTCGGTGTTGAGCAGTCACCAACACTGACTGTTTTTTAAAAAACAATCGGTGTTGCTCCCAACCTACACCGACTGTTTTTATGAAAAACTGTCGGTATTGAGCAGACGGTCAGCATTTTATTGCACGCGTTCCTTTTTTTCGATCAGCCGCCAAGCCCCTTCTAAATTTCAATTCCCTCTCTGAAATTTCAATTTGTGTTAAACCCTCTTACCCTCTCTCTCCAATCCAGAAAATTTCATAACTGGTCTCTCTCTGCCTCCGCTCTTCCTCTTTGAGACAAACCCTAAGAACCGCCCCGCTCCGCCTATCCTCAGCCCCGCTCGCTCAGCCCCGCTCAGTCCCGCTTCCTCCCTCCTGCCTCTCTTCATTCCTCAGCCTTTCCAAGGTAAATCGCACTAAACGAACAACTTTCTCCTCTTCTCCTACCAAGTCTGCTCCGACTACAGTGTTATCTCCCTCAGTGGACCCACCACGAGATCGGTTGGCCCCGCAGTGTACTTTTACAGTTTTAGTACCAATATCGACGCATTTTACTCATTCTCCGTCTCCGCGCGAAAAGGTACCATCTCGATACTTTATTTCTAGTTGTTTGGATTTTGTTTTCTTGATAGAATTTTGTCAATTTTGGATGCTCCGTACTGGGTACAGTTAGGTCATGGATTACTCGTGGATAGATAAAGGGGATGTCAGTGTAGCAGTTATTGTTAAAATTAAGCTGTCAGTGCTTGCTGTTAGAAAGCTAATTTTAATATTTATATATATAGTCCGATTCAATTTCTGGTGCCTAGCGGAGCCCTTCTCTGTGATTTTGGTGCCTAGCGATTTTGGTGAATCTGGTGCCTAGCGATTTTTGGTGATTCTGGTGCCTAGCGATTGTGATTCTGGTGCCTAGCGGAGCCCTTCTCTGTGATTGCCTGCTGGTTTCGATTTTCGAAGTTGGAAGCAAGGCGATCGCCTTGGAACCGGCCTATCTTGCCTCTTTGAGATTCTTGCTTTCGGGTAAATACTCATGCACACCCTTTTTATTTGATCGTGCGATTTTTGTGATGATTACGAAGATGGATTGACGTCTCTCGCGGGTTGTTGCTTTTCCCGGTTTGACAATTTTGAATTGGGGGTTTGCTTTGCGGGTTGGCTTAATTTGCTGCCCTACTGGTACCGTTACCAGGAAAACTAGGGACTAAGATGCATAAATTTCTCAAAGGAGTTACTGATAGATTGTGGTAATTGGAGCACCAGGCAGCACCAACGTATCAGCATGATAGAGTTCGTACCAGTACTCCATTGAACACAATTTTCCTTTCTTTTTGGCTATTTCGGTTGTTCTATTTCATAGTTCATCTTTTAATTTTGGCTCAACTGTATTGAGCATTATTTACATTAGGTACAATACAGTTTTCAATCAAAATAATAACTATGATTTTTTTACCTTTTTCACTTCTTTTCCTTGGCCTAGCTAGGTACCATGACAGCCAAATCAAGACAAAGAAAGAATGGGAAAGAAAAAACAATTAAGTTGTATCGATACTGAACTGGTATGCATTCACCTCTCAGTAAATATAACTTAGTGGTACGATAGTCAATTTACAGTATAGGAAAGGTTTTTATGTAAAATGGAGCACTTGTAAGTAAAATTTCCATGTGGCGCATATTTTCCTGTTTAATTTTGTATTTAGTTGGTTGAATTGAAGAATGGGGAGACTTACAATGGCCATTTGATAAATTGTGACACTTGTATGAACACTCACCTCCGAGAGGTCATTTGCACTTGAAAGGTTCTATCTCTTTTCTTTATATCTATTTTTTTTTACTATTCTGATATCAGAAAATGCAATTGTGCCTTGTGATTTGACAATAGTGACATGATTACTTGTTTTTCGTGTTATGTAGTTGTATTGTGCTATGTTATTCTGAAAAAATGCTGTTGTCTTCCAGATATTGTTTATCCGGAATCAAGCAGATGTTGTTGCTTTACAAAAAGCTACTACCGGTATGTGAAGGGTACTGGCTCCTTACTAGCCACTTGTCAGGTACAATTAATGCTTCTCGCACGTTTCATTATTCGTTATTTAATCCCTTGGTAGTATTAATAGTTTTCAGCCTCATGTAGTAGCATCACTAAGGACTAAGCAATATATTTATACTGGTACATAAATGGGCATGATCAAGTAAATTGCTGTAGGCTATCACTAAGCAATTTATTTTATTTTGCTAAAAAATGTCCGTAGGCTATCACTAAGCTCAAAATTTATAGTACAAGATAGCTGCTATACTTGTAGAAGCATGTATACATAGAAAACAGAGAAACTGGTACGTCTTCAAATTGCCGGCGAACCGTACCAGCTGAAATTTTTTTGACAATTATGAACTGTCTAAAGAAAATAAATTGCTGTAGGTCAATAGTGAACTCCAACAGATTTATTATGGTACTCAGCTTAATTTTTGTATTTGAGACCAAAAACTCCTCTTTACCAGTTACCAGGGTTATCTGATACTGACGAGCAACTAATTTCAGGGAGAGGTGGCCCAATCTGTCACTAAGCAGTGAGGCCTCTAGGCTTTTTGTTACTTGGAGCATTTTGTACAACTATCCTGAGGTATGATTTCCTGTTAAAATCAAGCTAAGAAAAAAAAAAATACAAACTCAATGATGAAATTCTCTTTTAATAATCAAGCATTTTATTACTTCAGAATTGAGGACAAAAATGAGATTTTTTTTCTTTTTTTATAATTTATTTGTGTTGTGTTGGAGGTGAGGTGGTATTAGGGGCATTTATTTAGTTTCTCCCTTATTGGTGAAGTTCCTTGTATAAAAGGAGTGCATGTGATATTTTGATGTGTTCAACCGCATCGCTGGTTTTAGTAAGTACCAGTAGCTGGTCCAGTGGTTACCAGATAATCATTTGCATCAAAATTATTTTTGGTGTTACATATTTAGCTTTTTAGTAGAGCATTAGAAGAGCTTGTATGAAGTTTAAGAAGTACCTATCAACAAAATTGCAATGTCATTTTGCCAAACTAATGACAAGTTGTGCCTAACTGGAAGTATTTAATTCATGCTGTAATGAAGGGTATTATGGAGAATGTGGAAAAAGGGGAGGGTATATGGAGCTATGTGGCTTCAGTGAGGATGTAAAAGATCAACTTTACAAGGTTGCTTCTGTAGATCTTTGCTCCAACACCTCTGGTCAGATTCTAGCAAGTTTGATGAATTCGTATTATGCATGCTGCCTGCTTGTTTTAAGAAATTTTATCATAATTTAGACATTTAGTGTTATAATTTTGTTAGTTTAGTGGTTCTCATATCTTAACATTCATGGTTCTCATATCTTAAATTTTTATGGCATTGGTACATATCTTACGAGCTATTTTATTTTGTTCACTTTCTTATTCTCCCTTTTGGGGGGTTATTGCTTGTTCTTTTGCAGATGATATAGACTCCAACATAGAGAATGCAGCAGCAGCAACTGTTCAGGCGAAGACTCATTTCAGGAGGATTTGGTGATTATGATCTCGATATGGTGCCTTTTCAACATGGTTTTTCTTTTGAAAGTTGTTTTGCAATTGTTGTGGATGGTTGTTGGCTTTACCTCTTTTGAAATTTGCCCTGTATACTTGGCTGTTCAATTTATGGTGCTTGATTTTGGTTATTTAGGTATAGAGCATTTCTCATGATCTCCTCAGTTGGCTAGTTTTAGCTTTTATGTTATTACTCCGATGTGGGCATAATACTGATTGTAATGTTTGTTTTTTTGTTTTGTTTTTAATTTGTAGATGAAATGGTTACACTATATTGGTTTCTGTTCTTACCACGAAAATCAATTTATCTATCCTGGCTTATGTAGTTCTGAACTTCTTAGCTGAGTAATTAAAATGTAAGATGACCCAAATTTTGGCTTGCCAGTTGTCACGTCTACAGGTGCAAAAAAAAAAAAAAAAAAAAATTCGGTGTTGGGCACCTACACCGACGGTTTTTTCAAAAAAACAGTCGGTGTTGGGCGCCTACACCGACTGTTTTTTCTAAAAAACAGTCGGTGTTGGGTGCCTACACTGACTGTTATTCACCCGTCAGTAAAGATTTATCTATACCGTCGCCGCCATCACCGACGCCTCAATAACAGTCGGTATAAGGGTTTTTTAACAGTCGGTGAAGGGGTTTTTTGTACTAGTGACTCTCATCAACTAAATATAACATGAAAATTCTCCTTCTCAAGAATTGTATTCAATTAATGTACCCTTTTGAAGTTGTGACAAAGGAACTCCACAGTGGGTTGAGAGATGTCTAAAGCACCGGCCGTGTTATCCTTGGTATGTACGATACCTCTACTGGTACATTCCTCGAGATATCTCAATGCAACTCTCTCTTGTACTGATGCAGGAGCATTGGAGTCGGCTAGGGTTTCAATGATGTAGTACCATCCCACTTGGAGAGAAGATGAAGAAGCCATGAAGAAGCTACTGCTAGGCGAAGGGCTTCTGAGGTGAATAAGTTGGGTTTATAAAATTGTATCAAGATCTGTGTGTCAGTGAGTAGTAGCAGTTAGTGAGGGAGGAGAGGCGATCAATGTCTACCTCCTCCTCCTCGTCCGTGCCCGACTCTTTCAAATCCGGCCCAATAAAGTCGCAAGTCAAAATTTCCTATAATTACAACAACTGATTTTACATTTTTACATCACATCATCATATAAATTAAACTAATTTCTATATTGCGCTATGATTTCACAATAAACATCATTTTGCCTAAATCTATTTGTTGGCCTACAACTATCCACAAAAATTTGTAGAATATTTTTTTCATTATAAAATACACGATATTACAACATATTACATAAATTAATTAAAATGTTCTAATTGACATTATACACACAAAAAACAATTTATAGTAAAATATTTAAGCCTAAAATTACCAAGTTTTCTCCCTTTCAACCATGAATTTCCAATAAATAATATAATGACTGAAAATTAATTCTAATTAAAAAAAAAAAAAACTGGAGCTGGATTGGAGAACCCTTGGAACCCTGAATTGCTTTGGGTGTTTTTGTATCTTGCCGACAGACGGACTTTTGGGGCAAGTTATATATATATATATATATACTAGTATCGGGCCCGTGCGTTGCAACGGAGACATATTATAAGATTAAACATTAAAATTGAACAAAGACACAAATATTAAATAGTATAAAAAGAAACAACAACATATGACTATGAATGTCATTTGCTAGAGATCCTTACGAAACAGTTGCCAATGCGATAAGATTCATGAAACGCACCTTAGCTAGTAATACTTTGTATATATATATTTTACATGTGAAATATATGAAACACACTTTAGTTCAATAAACACTTTATTATAAAAAGAAACATTGATTATTTGATTGTCTTCTCTTTCTGTTAACAGACAAAAGATGTGCAAAATGTTGGGAAAATCAATGTTGCCGGTATTATCATTTTTTTTAGCGCTGTAGCATCTATTTGATAAAGTTCCAGTTACCATTGCGAAAAGATATATGACTTATATTACTTTACAACTCTATTTCTATGACACAAAATAAAAAATAGTAAAAAATAATGTTCTGATCTGCCAATGGCTATAATTAAAAGATAGATTTTCGGATTGAATATCAGCTCTCAAATCAAATATTTTGTATTCTTTTGATTAAATATATCTTTTTTATGTGTAGAAGTTTAATTTAGTTAAAGATGTACTCGCTACACGAACTTCCACATGTTCTATTTTAGTTAGCCATGCTCTTTGTTTCCTTATTTCTCTTAAAATGGAAGGTTCATCTCTTAAATTCTGCCACACGGAAATAATTATCTAGCAATGCTGTTTGTTTCCTTATTTCTCTTCATATCTACGATGCAATTATTCGATCTTTCCAAACAATTTTTGCTATATTTTTCACAATGAGAATGTAAATTATCCGATCTTTCCGAACTTGTGGAGAAAATCAAGAATATAATCTAAATCGTATAATGTTTTGTGTTAAATTTCTCAATTTTATTTCTCTGTCATCTTTAAAAAGATCACCCGTTGCCATGAGAATGGAAATTATTTTATCTTTCCGACCTTTGGGGAAGTCAAGAATATGATCTAAATTAAATCTTTGTCTTAAATTTCTCATATCTTACCTAATTATTTCCACTGAAGAGCAAGTCCTCTGTATTGTTATCTTTTTGCATATTTGAAACATCAAATATTTGCTAATTATTTCTTGTTTGCACATTGATATGTGGGGTTGCACATGTGTACTCCAATCATTTTAATTTAATTTATATTAATTAATGCCTACACTTATCATTTGTTGCTTATTTTATTAGTTTGTAGATCTACCTGACATTATTTAGATCAAAATTTATTACGAATAGCATATGGATCAAGATATTTATATTTCTTTCTGACTTTGCACTAAAACCATTAAACCATTAAACTCATTGCATACTTTATAATTGTGATGCCTAACTATTATTATGAGTTTTTTTGTTTGAACCATATCTACGATGAGAATTTTCATATATATAAAAAAAACCTCACAAGCTAGCATTCAAAACAGTATTTATAGTTCTTCAAAAAAGTTTGAAAAATAAAAAAAAACTTTGACAAACTAAATTAAACCTACGCATATAAAAAAGTAAAAAATAAATTTAATTATAACATATTCATATAGCGTGTTATTTTATTTTATTTTCACATAAAAACTTACATTTAAATAAAAAAAACTTGCATTTTCGTATCTTGCATTGCATACTTCATAATCATCTTCATGTGCGTGACTTTTATAATCAAGTTCTTTGCTCGAACCGTCATTTATTTGCTAAGTTCCAGTTTTGATGAATCCATCATCAGTAAATAAGAAATTTAATAATAAATAGAAATTGACAAATTGGGCAGTGTACATGGCGCCACAATGAAAATTACAAATTTCTAAATCTCATGCGCCACAATGAAAATAGATTGAGTAGGTATCCTTTGTTACCTAAAATAAGAGATGTTTTAAATCAGGTCACATTTTTTTTCCCCTCCCCTCTTCTCATCAATTAGTCCTCTGTTTAGGCATTCTTCTTTCTTCTCTATTTTCTCCTTTTTTTACCCTTGTACGCATCTTAAGGTTCCCATCCCGGAAACCTGACAACTCTGTAACCGACTATGGTTAATTTAAATGAGGGCGTGACCCTTATTGTTTCTCCAAAAAAAAAAGTACATATCCAATCACATGGAAAGAAATAAGAAAAAGAAAGAAATATATTGGTTAATTTTCAGAGTCTGCTCAATTTTAATAGTAACGTATCGTGTACCATTACGTATTGTGAGTATGTTTTGAACTAAATTTAGACTTCTACACATTATTTAAATGCATTTAATCAAAAGAAGACAGATAATGTGATTGGAGAGCTGAGATTAAATCCGAAATTTCACCTTTCAATCGTAGCCGTTGGCAGATTGGACACCCAACGTGCTTAATAATGAAATGGTGATATATATATATATATATATATATGGAGGTCTTGATGATGCTGCAATTTATTAATTAAGGTGCATCACAATAAATTAAAATCTTTCTTTTAGATATCCAAATGCTAGCCCTTATTATATTTGTTTATAATTAAGCTTAATTATTCCATTTATTTCTCTCTTTTGAAATTCCTTAGCTCATGTAGGTCCTTAATTATTCCATTTATTTCTCTCTTTTGAAATTCCTTAGCTCATGCATGTAGGTCCTTAATTAGATGCGGTCGTACATCCTCTACGTTGTAATTGAGATCCGGATGTGCCTCAAACAATGGAAAATAAAGTTTGCTAATTCATTGGACCAACTATTTTAATTTCTTTTCTATTAATTGTTGCTACCTTGCTTAACTTGTACTTTTTATTGGTTTTATTAATTGTGTGTTATTGTAATAAACGGTTATCAAACTCTTAGTGATAAACCTCGTTGAAGTGTGTGAAAATGCTTTTCCTTTTTTTTTATTTTGGTGGACAACTAGATGAATCTTGAGTGTGTTATTATTAACCCATGATTTTTTTTTTCATTTTTAGTTTTTAATACGGATCTAGAATATGTTTTTTTGTGTTGATTGTTCCAAAATGCACAGGAACAGGCCAATTACCAAATGGGATGGCAGGGAACCATTTGATTTGATCTGCTACATACCTAAAGAATTAATTAATTAATACGGCTATTGGAGCTAGATGTTTCAAATCTGTTCCAGTTGCACTGTAAATTCACTTGAAATTTTGTGGACAAGGCCCGAGAACCAAGCCCAGGGTCACATGGACAAAAACGAAAGCCCAGCCCATGCTCAAATTCAATTTTATTTTATATATTCATAGCCGAGCCCAATGCAGAAAGGGTCAAGTTTTCTTTCAATTTTCATTTTTATTATCCCAAGCTCCCAGCCGAACCTAAAGGCTAAACGATTTTGTTATTTAGTACCAGTTTTACAAAAGCAACCTTACAATTCCATAAATTTTTCATTAGTCCATGTCAGTACAATAATCGCTTCTCAATCTAGTACCAGTTTTCTACGGATTTACAAAGAATATTTCCAATGTAAAGCTTTAATTAGTTTAATCTAAACATGCATATATATATATATATTATCAAGTGATATCAAAGTGAAACATGAGTTTTAATTCAAGGCACTATGACTAAAGGTAAAAATTAAGAAGCAAAAAAGAGCACCAAATGCAGTGCACAAAAGTCATTGCCTTGACAAATAAAATAAGCTTTAGTTCCAAACAAGTTTTTAGTCACTGATCAGGATACACTAAATTGAGTTGAGAGATGTACAACTGGAGTCTGGTCTCGGTTGAGTTTCACAAAAGTTGTAAAATGAACTAGATATTCACAACATGTCATCTCAATCAGCTATGATTATGAACCCTCTTTCTCTTTCTTCATTATATTGCGCCATTTGTCCTTGAGATCATTTGGAAATCTAGTTTGATGAAATACATTTCCATAACATTCTAAAATTGCACTCCAAGGAATTCTCCCATCACCTGTCACCCCAATTTTTTGCATCCCTTCCTGCATAATAAACAAACAGAATAGCTTCTCAAATTTCATACAGAAACAAACAAATTACATCCATTAACTTGAGTAGTGATGATTAAAAAACGCACTCTAAGAGCTTTTTCCTCTTCAGCTGACCAGGGAAGCATGTTGCGTCTACGAGGAGCTACAACCTTATTTGAACTGAGATGGAACAAGCAAAACATATCGACCTCAGTTACATAAATTATAAGCTTCTTTGGTTAGGTCCAAGAATTGCAAATGTGGCCAGGCATAAATAACACCATTTGAAGGTTGGCTTGTAGATATTACAAGTAATCAAATGTATCAACAAAAATGTCCAACAAACTACAACCGTTAAAATCATGAAAAAATAAAAGTGAAACAGGAGCCTTACTAACGAGGTGTCGGCCTGCGCCTCTTTCTATTTTTTGCATCTGCATTAATTCTATCTTCTCTTCTTCTCTCATTCCCAGTCTCTTCATTCATCGGCACTGCTTCATGGTTCCCAGACATGGCCCCGGGACCCGACTTAACATATATATACTTATCTAGCCATGCAAATGCCGTGTCAGCCTCAGGCTTCTTAGCCTCCTCACCTCTCCCACCAAGCATATCCCTATCCTTTGACACATTTCTGTCATTAGATTTGACCTGTTTCTCCTTCCTCTTACCATTTTTGTCCACTCTTCTTCTTCTGTATCTTGAGTCCGATTCCGAGCTCAAGAGAGTAGCATCACCAATTTCATCCTCTGCTGTATCATCATCACTGAATACAGCCTTTTTGCCCTTTCTTTTACCAGTTATGTTATTTTCAACCTTTTGTTTTCCCTTTTCACCCTTTTCTTGGTTTTCATCTTTCTTCATTTTAAGAAAGGAGGACAGGCTCTCCCTGGCAAGGGAAAAGTCCATTTTAGCACTGGCATATGCATGTGCAGCTCTAGAGCGCACACAACAGGGGCAGTAAAACCGACCTTCTTTGTCAAAGCTGCTTGGGGTGGTCATAATGCAGCTCTCATGCACAGTTATTCCACAGCCTTTTATGGAACAAGTCAACAATTGACCTCCCTTGTTACATACAATGCACGGGTTCTGTTCTGAGAAGGGTATCGGAGAACCCATAAAGCTCTTGCAATGACTCGGGTCATCTAGAAAATCGGCATTGGACCTCAAATTATTATCATTTTCATTTCTGGAGGGTTCAATTGGAATGCTTGTCTCTGGGATAGGTTCTTTAGGCTGTACAGAAGTATAATTACCGAAATAAGTAGCAAATAATTGATTATATCATCTATATAAGAAAGAAAACACTTCATATGATCTGAACCTGTCCTCTCTCATAAATTCTCTAAAATACCCTAATTAACCTTAACCTGTTGATGATGATAAATAAGCACCTTTTGCATAAAATAGAGCAACTCAGCAAGCGGGGGTACAGGGCATATATCTTCTGCTTTGTCAGGACATACTGATATTGAAATTTTTCTGTGCTACAAAATGCACGATTTCCGCTTACAAATAACATCAGAGTGGCATGTAAAGTACCTCTTCGACCGATGTCTTTGACACAGCATCTCTCCTCTTCAGAATAAACTTGTTCATGTCATCACTTAAAGGCTCACTCCTTGCTGCATGTAAATTAGATACATTTCCTATCTGGCACAATAATTAATGCATAAATAGACATAAAAAATATATGCAGCTCTCCTCTTCAAAATGTATGAAGTCTCTTTTACATCAAGCTACCAAATAAGCTCAAGTGATCCTTAAATAAGACCCCCAAGGGCCAAGACACTTATTCGGTAATTTTGAGGTGTTCAACTTGAAAAGTAAAAGAAAGAAGAAAAGAAAAAGAGTACCACTGTTGTGGGATTATTTTCTTGCAAAGGTTCACTGGCTGTCTTATCAGTATCAAGGGCATTCTGAGAAGGCAAGTTTTGCGAGGCATCATTGCGCGTAGGCCCTGCCGTACCAGCCGACATAGGGCTGGTAATCATCTCCTGTTCTTCGTCTACAATATTATCTTTTGGCCTATGACTTGAAGAAGAACCGTTTTCCCTTTTGGAATGTAGTTTAGCATTAGGTCCTGAAACAGATTCTTTCAACTAAAATAAAAAGGAAAGAAAAATGAATGAAGCAAGGTTATAGTCAGAAGAAAGATTCAATTTGTCAACACAAGGTATTTAGCTGGTACATGATTGAAGAACCTAATCCGGTGGATATGCTGGTCTAGGTATCAATTTGAACCTAATCCTGTGGATATGCTGGTCTAGCTATCGATTTGACCTTTCTTAGGTTTTTAGTTGCAGAAATGCGTATTACCCCGAACTAATTTAGGTAATTTGGATAGCACTTGTGGTTGTATGTTGAATCTCAACTTGTCTGTTACCGTGCATTCAGAAAAGGCACCAGTATTTTCCACCTAACAGAAAAAAACAGCTAAGTTAATTACCAGATGAATAGAGGGTTTGGGCAATGCTGATCTCTTCTGTGAAATAAACTGTCTTATGTGATCGCTAACTGGTGCAATTCTACTTCCTGAGGGTTGACATGGATCTGTAGGCTGACAAATAACATAAGAAAAAGAAAAAAAAAATTCAGCTAAACCAAATAATCAGTTAAAGAATTACCCTTTTAAAATTGAATTTGCAAGTAGCTCTTAAGATAAGAGCCATGCTCTCACCTCCAACAAAACCCCCCAATTACTGATACTATAGTTATAGTAGTGGGTGATAAATTTGATGGGGACATCTCATCCCTATTGTAACTGGTACGCCTAGAATACTCTCATGAACTAAATATAACATGTAAATTCTCCTTCTCAAGAATTGTATTCAATTAATGTACCCTTTTGAAGTTGTGACAAAGGAACTCCACAGTAGGTTGAGAGATGTCTATAGCAGTAGCACCGGCGGTGTTATCCTTGGCATGTACAATACCTCTACTGGTGCATTCCTCGAGATATCTCAACGCAACTCGCTCTTGTACTGATTGAGGAGCATGGGTGTAAAAATTGGGAAGTCTATTCACCAACTCTCACTACTAGAATCCCCAGTAAAGGCAACGGGAGCAAGTGCTTTTTGCAAGCGTAGGAAGGGTCGTTGCAAAAGATTTTGGTTTTCTGATTAAATTAATACAACTGCAACGGGAGGCCCTTGCAAATAATCACGCTTGCAAATATGTGATGGATCCCCTTGCTAATGTCTCCTATTGGCCCTTGCAAATAATAATACCCACCCCAAACACGATAGATATTATTTTATTGTGAATTGTGTTACTATTTGCAAGCGGCACCGTTGCAATTGTTTTTGGATTTATTTTTATATTATTATATTCTAAAAGACATTACTATTTGCAAGAGGCACCGTTGCAATTGTTTTTGGATTTGTTTTTTATATTATTATATTCACCAAGACATTACTATTTGCAAGGGTTCCCGTTGCAAATGTTTTTAAGATGATGTTTTTATTATTTTATTGTAAATGCCCTAACTATTTGCAAGGGTCCCCGTTGCAAATGATTTTACGTTTATTGGGTATATTATTATATTCCAAACGCCCTAACTATTTGCAAGCGACACCGTTGCAATTGTTTTTGGATTTGTTTTTTATATTATTATATTCACCAAGACATTACTATTTGCAAGGGTTCCCGTTGCAAATGTTTTTAAGATGATGTTTTTATTATTTTATTGTAAATGCCCTAACTATTTGCAAGGGTCCCCGTTGCAAATGATTTTACGTTTATTTCTTATATTATTATATTCCAAACGCCCTAACTATTTGCAAGCGACACCGTTGCAAATATTTTTGGATTTGTTTTATATTATTATATTCACCAAGACATTACTATTTGCAAGGGTTCCCGTTGCAAATGATTTTAAGTATATTTCTTCTATTATTATATTCCAAACGCCCTAACTATTTGCAAGCGACACCGTTGCAATTGATTTTAAGTTTAAGTTTATATTAATTTAATGTAAAATGACTAACTATTAGCAAGGGGCACCGTTGCTAATGTTTTTAAGTTGTACTTTATATTTTTTAATTGTAAAGGTGATAACATTTTGCAAGAGCCACCGTTGCTAATGTTGTTTCAGGTTGGGTTTATATTATTTTATTGTAACAGTCCTAACTATTTGCAAGAGACACCGTTGCAATTGTTGTTTAGTTTCGGCTTATATTTTTTTGTTATATTATGAGACAATATCTGTAAAATTGTTCAAGGGGGTCCATATTTCAGTGGTCACTGGTTCAAAATCGCCCTTTGGCTGATTTTTGTTATTTTTCTAACACTTGCTGAAAAATTATGTACCATGTATAACAATAAGATTATAGCCCCATATATTATATTTGATATTCCCTTGGATACGAAACAGTAATATAAATGACAACAGTCAAATAGTTTTAATATCGTGGTTAAGGAGAAGGGAAATGATATTACATAAATGAAACCAATTCAACAAATAACTCCAACTAGAAATTTAATGTGTCATAAATAATAGCATACATTAATTCTGTTCACTTTGGTTGCCTTAACACAAAAGAGCCCATGCCAACGAAAGGGTGCCAAGGGCATATGAAGGGGTGGCTGTGCAATTGATAGGGCAATGAAGGGGTGGCTGTTCATCCTTCAAACACTATTTAATTGCTGCACCATTGCCCCCCACAATCTTCTATTCTGCAACAAACACAATATTAATTTTGTGATCAGAAAAAAAAAACGATTA